>JAKSZT010054229.1:1489852-1628373 GCA_026826555.1 Tolypeutes matacus
TTTTTTTTTGTTGTTGTTGTTGTTCTCAATTTCATTTATTTCTGTGCTGATCTTTACTACTTCTTTCTTTTGGCTTGGTTTAGGATGAATTTGCTCTTCGTTTTCTAGATCCTCTAGGTTGGCAGTTAGATCTTCAATTTTAGCTCTTTCTTCTTTTTTAATTTAAGCATTGAGGTCTATAAATTTCCCTCTCATCACCACCTTTGCAGTGTCCCATAGGTTTTTGAAATGTTGTGTTCTCACTTTCATTAATCTCAAGATATTTGCTGAATTATCTTGCAATGTCTTCTTTGACCTACTGATTATTTAAAAGTGTGTTGTTTAATTTCCATATATTTATGAATTTTCCCTTTTTACATCCATTATTGATTTCTAGCTTCATTCTGTTCTGAACAGAGAGCGTGTTTTGTATAATTTTATCCTTTTAAAATTTATTGAGACTTTTCTTGTGACCCAACATATATGGTCTATCTTGTTGAAGGGTCCATGTGAACTTGAAAAAAATGTACATCCTGCTGCTTTGGGGTTTAATGCTCTAAGATGTCTGTTAGGTCTAGTTCATTTATCTTATTGTTCAAATTCTCTGTTTCTTTATTTATCCTCTGTCCAGATGTTCTATCCAATACTGAGAGTGGTATATTAAAGTCTCCAACTATTACTGTAGAGACATCTACTTCTCCCTTCAGTTTTGCCAGTGTGTTTCTTACATATCTCGGGGCACTGAGGTTAGGTGCATAAATATTTAGTATAGTTATTTCTTCCTGTTGAATTTCAATTTTATTAATATATAATGACCTTCTTCATCCCTTATAACTGTTTTGCATTTGAAATCTATTTTGTCTGATATTAGTATCATTCGTCCAGTTCTTTTTTCATTACTATTTCCATGGAATATCTTTTTCCAACCTTTCTCTTTTAACTTGGTTGTGTCTTTATGTCTGAGGTGGGTCTCTTGTAGACAACATAGAGATGGCTCATATTTATTTTATACATTCTATCAGTCTATGTCTTTTGATTGGGGAGTTCAAGCCATTAATATTCAGTGTTCTTACTGTAAAGGCATTACTTACTTTATCCAGTTTGTCCTTTGGCTGTCTGTTGTCCTATTGTTCTATTGTCTGTCTTCTTACTGTTTAGTTTATCCTTCCTAATAATCTTCATTTCTACACTCTTCTCCAAATCTCTCACCCTTGTTTTTGCCTTTCAGGCTGCAGTACTCCCTTTAGTATCTCTTGTAATTCTTGTCCTTTGGTAACTTATTCTATCATTTTTTTGTTTTTCTCTGAAGATTGTGAAGTCACTGTCATTTTTGAAAACAGTTTTGCCAGATACAGAATTCTTGGCTGGCAGTTTTTTTCTTTCAGTATCTTAAATACATCATACCACTTTCTTCTTTCCTCCATGGCTTCTGATGAGAGGTCAGCACTTAATCTTATCAAGGTTCCCTTGTATGTGATGCTTTTCTTTTGCTGCTTTCAGAATCCTCCCTTTATCTCTGATATTTGTCAATAGTGTCTTGGTGTGTGTCGATTCAGATTCTTTTTTAGGTGGTATCAGGGATTGAACCCAGGACGTCATACATGGCAAGCAGGCACTCAAGCCACCGAGCTACATCTGCTCCCCTCTATTTGAATGTATTCTGTTTTGGATGTGTTGTCCTTCTTGGATATTGATATTTATGTCTTTCATAAGAGTTGGGAAGTTTTCAGTCATGATTTCCTCAAATGTTCTTTCTCCCCTTTTCCATTTTCTTGCCATTCTGGGACACCGATAAAACATATGTTTGTGCATTTCATATTGTCATTCAATTCTCCGATACACTGTTCCATTCTTTCAATTTTCTTCTCATTCTATTCTCCTGCCTTTTTCAGTTCAGATGCTCTCTTTGAAATCACTAATTCTGTTTTCAAACCATTCAAATCTGCTCTTATGTGCCTCTAACGTATTTTTAATCTCATCCATCATATCTTTCATTCCCATAAGATCTGTTACTTTTCTTTGCAGGCTTTCAAATTGCTCTTTATGCTCACCTGGTTTCTTCTTAATATCTTTTTTTCTTTAGTTATATTACCTTTACATTCTTTGAATTGAATCAAGACAGTTGTGTGATTATCACTGATTGTTTTAAATCCTGTATCTCTTCAGGATATTTGGTTTATTCCTTTGGCTGTGTCATGTCTTCCTATCTCCTAGTCCGACTTGTAATTTTTTGTTGAGGTCTAGGCATCTGCATATGTTGTGAATTTATTCTGATGGCCAATTTCTCTCTCTTGCCTATTGTTTTATTTTTCACAGGTCTTCTTTGATATTTGTTTCAACTTATTCTAAGTCTTTAAAATTGAGCAGATTAAGTTATCATAATTGGGCCTGGGACTCACTGAAGGGGCACAGATTTTCTCCCCAGGGTTAGGATAATGAAAGAACCAAAAACAGTTTTTGTCTATGCAATTTCTAGACCATCAGCAGATGGCATTCACCGGTGCTCCTTTCCATGGAAGTGTTTCAGTCTCAGCTTTCTTGTGTTGGATCTCCAGAGAAGAAATTGAAAGTAGGCTCTGCCTCCTTAATTCACTGAAGAAAAGCCCCTCAACCCCTCCTCTCTTTTTCCTTGAGACAGCTGACAGGGAGGAAGATATCTGTTCCCTTCTCAGTCAAATGAAGTGAGCCTCTTGGAGGTGGGGGACAGGAACCCTTCTTGGCCACCCTGGGGGCTTGGTAACTCATGTTTTTGTTTCGGGTTCTTAGTCTCTCTGTCCCTCACCCTTGTGGGATTTGTGTAGCACTGTCCTGGTTTGCTGACCCCCAAAGAAGGTCCCTTGGACAGCTGTTGGTTCTTTCTCCATTGTTTTATGAGAGCATTGAACCCTGCCTGTTAGTCCAATGCCATCTTCCCACAATCTTCTGCATTGTTCTTTTTAGTATGCAAGTCTTGCACCTCTTTAGTTAAATTTATTCCTAATATGTTAATTCTCTTTGATTCCATTGTAAATGGAATTGTTTTCCTAATTACATTTTAGGATTGTTTATTGATATTGTAGAGAAATACAACTGGTTTTTCTAAATTGATCAGCAACCTTGCTGAACAACTTTATTAGATATAATAGTTGTATTGTTATTTATATATATATTTATTTATATATATATAAGATCATGTTATCTGTAAAAAGATATATTTGTTTATTCTTTTCAAATCTGGCTACATTTTGTTTGACTTTATTACCTAATTACTGTGCCTAGAAGGTCCAGTACAATATTGAAGAGAAATGGTGAGAGTCAAGGTCCTTGTCTCATTCCTGATCTTAGGTAGAAAGCTTTCAGTCTTTCAACATTAAGTGTAATTTTACCTGTGGCTTTGTAGATGACCTTTATCAGGTTGAGGAAGTTCCCTTCTATTTCTAGATTGTTGAGTATTTCCATTATGGAAGAGTTTTGTTGGATTTTGTCACATACTTTTACTGCATCAGTTGAGATGATTATGTGTTTTCCCTTTACTATATTAACATCACATATTTTATTGATTTATATCTGTAAGTTGAACCAACTTTATATTTTTAGGATAATTACCAATTAGTCACATTGTATAATCCTTTATATATGCTGCTGCATATTCAGATTCTTCTTTCTTTATTTGGAAATTTGGCATCTCTATTTATAAGGGTTATTGGGCTGTATTTTTATTTTCTTGTAATATCTTTTTCTGGTTTTGGTATTAGGATTATATTGTCCTCATAGAATGAATTAAGGAAATTTATCTTCTCTAATAATTTTTGGTAAAGTTTGTAAAGGATGATGTTTTCTTTAAACATTCAGTAGAATTCACCAGTGAGCCATCTGGTCCTGGAATTTTTTTGTAGAAGGTTTTGATAACTAATTCAATCTCTTTATTGTTAAAGCTCAATTTAATTTTTCTATTTCTTCTTGATTCATATTTTATACTTTGTGTCTTTCTTGGAATTTGTCTATATCATCTAGAGTATCTAAGTTATTTCTTACAATTTTTATAATTTTCTTATATTTTGCTTTGGTTATGTAAGGTCAGAAGTAATGTCCCCTCTTTGGTTCCTGATTTTAATAATGTGAGTATTCTCTATATTTTTATTCTTCAGTTTAGTTATAGTTTTGTCAATTTTATTGATCTTTTCAAAGAACCAACTTTTGATTTTGTCGATTTTCTCTATTGTTTATCTGTTCACAATTGAATTTATTTACACTCTAATCTTTATTATTTCCTTGCTGCTACTTGCTTTACATTTAATCTCCTTTTCTAGTTTCTTACAGTGCAAAGATAGGTTATTTTCAGATCTTTTTAAATGTAGAACTTTACTGCTATAAATGTCCTTCTGAGTACTGTTTTCAATGTATCATAGGCATTTTGAATCTTCTTGGTTTAATTCATCTAAAATTCTTTTCCAATTTCCCTAGTTATTTCTCCCTTAATCTATTGGTTATTTAGGAATGTATTGTTTAATTAGCTAAATATTTATGAATTTACCAAATTTCCTTATGGTATTTATTTTTAATTCAAACCATTGTAGTCAGACAGCATATTTTGTTTGCTTTGAATCTGTTAAATTTGATTAAAGTTTATTTTATTGATGAGATTACTTTATGATCTGGAGAAACTTTCTTGTAAATTTGGGAAGAATGCATATTCTGCAGTTGTTGGGTGGAGTGTTCTATCATTTGTTTCATCTGGCTGGTGTATCCTGTTGTTCAAGCCTTCTATTTCTCATCTTCTGTCTACTTGGTCTATCTATTTTTGATAGTAGGGTATCAAAATTACCAATAATTATTGAATTACCTATTTATTGCTTATATTTTGGCATCTTTTGCTTTGTGTATTTTAGGGCTCTGTTAGGTGATGTACATATATAATTTGCATATATTATTGATGGATTGATGGTTCTATCTTTATGTAATATTTCTCTTTGTTTCTAGAAACCCTTTTTGCCTTAAAATCTATTTTGTCTGATATTAATATAGTCATTAAAGCTCTCTTTTGATGGTAGTTTGCATGGAAAACTTTTTTTAATCTTTAAGTTTCAATCTATTCATATACTTAAATCTAAGATGATTCTCTTTAATGTAATTGGATCATGACTTTTTCTTTATTCATTCTGTTAATGTATGATTTTCATTGGAGGGTTTATTCCATTTATAATTAAAGTATTTACTGATAAGAAAAGGCTTACTTTTGTGATTTTGCCTTAATTTTCTATATTGTGTCTTTTTGTTTCTCACTTCCTCCATTATTGTCTTCTTTTATGTTCAATAAATAGCTTCTAGAGTATTATTTAAATCCTTGTTTCTTTTACTGCGTATTTTAAAATTTATTTTCTTAGTGGCTTCCCTAGGGATTACAATTAACATCTTAAAATATGACAATGTAGTTTGGATTAATACCACTTAATTTCAATAGTATATACAAATTTTTCTATAGTGCTCTGTTTCCCTCTCTTTATGCTGTTACTGTTACAAATTACATCTTTTATATGGAGGGCATATCAACACAGAAATCTAGTTATTCCTATATGCAGTTATCTTTTAAAACAGACAGAAATAAAGGTGTTACAAGCAAAAAATACATATATATTGCCTTTTGTATTTTACTATGTATCCACCTTTACTTTTTAATTTTTTCATGTGGATTTTAGTTACTGTTTCACGTATTTTCATTTCAGACTGAAAGACTCCCTTTAACCTTTGTGGTAAAGCAGGTCTGCTAACAGTGATCTATCTCAATTTTTTTTCATCTGGGAATGTCTTAATTTAACCTTCATTTTTCAAGAACTGTTATGTTTGTGTTCTAGAATTCTTGTTTGACTATTTTTCTATTTAATCCTCAGTAGTTTGTGTATATATTCTCAGTATCTACTGGCCTCCAAGGTTTCTGATGAGAAATCAGCTCTTAATTTTATTAAAGATCCCCTGTATTTGAGGAGTCACTATTCTCATGCTGCTTTCAAGATTCTGTCAGTCTTTGTTTTAGTTTCCTGGGCTGCTCAAGTAAATACCATGAAATGGATTGGCTTAAATAACAGGAATTTATTAGTTTATGGTTTTCAGGCTAAAGGAAAGAATCAAGAATTCACCAAGGTGATTCTTCCCCATGAAGCCTGTGACATTCTGAGACTGGCTACCAACCATCCTTGATTCCTCTGTCATATGGCAATGCACATGGGAGGGTCTCCTGATCTCTCCCTTCTCTTCTGATTGATCTCTAATCTCTTGTTTCCTGTGACTTTCTCTCTAAGTCTGATTTTCATTCTCTTCTAAAGAACTCCAGTAATAGGTTTAAGACCCAGCTTGACTGAGGTGGGCCACACCTTCTGAACTGAAAATAACTTCATCAACAAGTCCTATGTACAATGAGTTCACTCCCACAGGAATGGATTAAATTTAAAAGCATGCTTTTCTAGAGTACATACAGAATCAAAACACCACACTCCACCCTTTGAACCCCAAAAAGCCATGTTCCTTCTACATGCAAAATACACTCATTCTATCACAGCACCCCAAAAGTCTTAAGACATTTGAGAAACAATGCTAAGTACAAAGTCTCAATAAAATTGATTATGGGTGTGATGTTTCAAGGGGCACAGTTCCCCTCTACCTGCAGACCTGTGAAACCTAAAAAACCAATTATTTGTTTCCAATATACAATGGAGGGACAGACATAGAAAAATCATTTCCATTGACATAAGAAGAAATTGGAAGGAAAACAGGGGTCATGGGTCCCAAACAGGTCATAGTCCATTAGGTTAAATGGTTTGAGAGTTATCAATGGAAAGATATTTTGTCTTCCAGTCCTGATGAAGAGGCAGCCTCATCCCTTCTAAGTGCTTGTCCTGCAATCATGCTTAAACACTGGAGTGAGGTCTCCACCCATAACAAGTATCAGGATGGGAGCCAGGCTCTCTGCAAAAGCTGAGGCACAAGCTCCACCCCCTCAGAGCTCTCGGGTGGCAGTCAGACTCTCCATAGGTCCTGGGACATAGGCTAAACCGTCTTTAAGTGCTGGATTGGTATCACCCTTCCTGAACAACAGGGCAGAAGCCCAGCACTCTCCAAGTACAGGGGCAGGCTCATCCTTTCCCTACACATGGGTTGGCTCACGCTATTTACTGGAGAAGACATCTTCAGTCCAGACCTCAGCTTCCACAGTTACGCCCCTAAAGTGCCTTTTCTTTCAATTTTTTCATTCTCTGTCACTTTTATTCCAGGCTAACAGTGGATCCATTCATACAAACCTCACAAAAACTTGCTGGTTTTGTGTATAGTTCACCGGGTCCCTGTCCAACAGACAATAAGACTTTCCAGATACTTCCTGGATATGTCCAATGCTGACTTCCATGGAAATTTCTGATGATTCCATATTCAGTTTAACCTTTACATGGGCCATAATTCTCTCAGGACTCACTTTCCAGAAGCTCAACATTTTCCAAATCAACAATTTCTGGGTTCTTTATAGCCAAGCATTCAGTTCTCAGTTTATCCTTTTCCTCTTACATTTTAATATAAGGTGCAAAGAGAAACCAGGGTGCACTTTCCACACTTAGCTTTGAAATCTCCTCAGCTATATAGCCAAGTTCATTACTCTCAAGTTCAGTCTTCTATCTGACATCAGAGTTCAATTCATTTAAGTTTTCTGCCAATGTAATGGGGTATTTCCTTCAGTTTCAAATAACATATTCAATATTTTCTTCAAAGACCTTGTTGGAAGTGCTTTGGGATCCATATTTTTGCCAACAGTTTCCTAAAAGCAATCTAGGCTTTTTCTATAAGCAATTCACAATTATTCCAGCCTCTATCCATTACCCAATTCCAAAGTTATTTCCCCATTTTTGGTATTTGCAATAGCAACACCTCACTGTCCTTGTACCAAAATCTGGTTTAGTTTCCTGGACTGCTCAAGCAAATGCCAAGGAATGTGTTTGCTTAAACAATGGGAATTTATTAACTTACAATTTTGAGGCTAAAAGGAAGTCCAAACGAAGACATGATCAATGTGATGCTTTCTTCCCAAAGTCTGGCATTCTGGGACTGGCTGCTAAAAGTCGTTGGCTCTTAGCTTCTCACATGGTAAGGTACATAGTGACAACTTCAGGTCTCTTCCTTCTTACCTGGGTTCCATTGATGTTCAACTTCCGGCATCCTGCGGCTCTAAATCTGGATTTCATTTTGCGTATCAGGGGCTCAGTAACAGGATTAAGACTCATCCTGAATGAAGTGGGCCACACCTTAACTGAAGTAACCTCAAAAAAAGGTCCTACTTAAAATGGGTTCGCATCTACAGGAATGGATTAACTTTAAGAAAACCTTTTTTCTGGGGCACATAGAGCTCCAAACAACTACATTCAGTTATCTCTAATTGCCGCATTTTCAAATATTTAATGTTATTTTAATTGCTTCTTAGCCTTTTGGCAAAGACCAAGTGTAAAGTTATTTTGTTCATAGTTATATATAATGCCTGATTTCAAATATTGCATACTTCTGTACATATTTAGAGCTATACAGACATTTTCATTATTGAATTTTATAAATCAGTTTAGAACTGAGATTTTAATTATGTTGGTGGTTTGAATTTGAAGGTATTGGCAAACTATGGACAACATGGCAAATTTAGCCCATCACCTGCTTTTGTAAATGAAGTTATTTGCGTCATGGCCACAAACTCATTCATTTTCATAATGTATGTGGCTGCTTACCCCCTATAGCAGTAGTTGCAACAGAAGCTGTATGGCTCACAAAGTCTAAAATATTTAACTTCTGGTATATTACATAAAAAGTTTGTTTATCCCTGCTCTAAAATTTAGAAGAGATTTAATTTTTTAAAAAATCCATGTATTTAACAAGCTAAACATTTTATTGGGCTAAATTTGCATTGCTTTAAAAGGCAATGTTTAAAATTTGTGTATATTTTCTATAGGTCATTGATATTTCTGTAGCTAAAGAGTAATAATTTAAACATGACAAAATTTTATTCTTATATAATTGATTGTAACTTCATAGAAATGAAATATTTTTTGTGAGTTTCTATTCTCATTTTTTAATTCTCTTGACAAGTTTTATACTATATATTACCTCTGCTTTCCCTGCTTGTTACTATTATTTACTTAATTCCCTCATCACTCCTCCATTAATTGATGACATTAGCATCTGGCTTAATATCTTCCTTTCCATCTCCCTTTGTAGCACTACTTCTTGTTCCTTTAATAAAAAATTTAGTTCATTTTCTTACCTCAGATATAGTGATGTGTTTTCCTTTAATCAAACTGTAACCCCCTTCTATTTCTATGTTATAACACTAACCTTATCATCATCAATAAATGCATCACTGCTCTTTTTTTATCAGTATTGATTTCCTTACTGGGCCAGCAAATCCTTCTTAAGCAGCTTAGATTCCATGGTACTTTACTATAATTTTTCTTTTTCAGACATTCTTAGCTTTCTCACTTATTCCTCCTGTTAAATTCCCATGATATAAAGTCAATGATTGTCACATGCTTCTACTATCATCTACTTGCCTGAGATCATTGAAAAAATAGTGTAACAGAGTCAAAATCAAATTCATGACCAAAGGTTTCAAATGGGTACCCATCAGTGCCCAACAATCTGACCATACTTTTTCACAATATTTTTCCTCTCTCTAAATGACTGCTTAACAACTTGTATTTTCTCAAACCTTCTAAAAGCAAGCTCCCTTTCACATTTTTTATATACCATTGAGAAAAATAGAAATAGTCTGGCTCATTCTTTTCATCACCAAATCATCAAACTACCAGCATTTACTCCTTACACTCTTCCTTCTTTCCTGTTACAGTGAATAAACTGTCCCAGATCCTATCAAATACCCACCTTCACTGAATCTCAAAGACTTAGTTCTTGCCACTATCCCTTCTTTCTGCTGCATCAGTAATACCTCTATTTTTATCATTTAGTTCATTCAGCAGTTTTTAAATGAAAACAAATCAGTCATTTGATTCTTTAACACCACAGTTTTCTAGCTAGTGCTGCATCTCTCTAATCTACCTCACACAAAATATATGCATTGAAAGAATTTGCTCACCTATCATTCTCTTCTAAAACTTCTTTAGCCAGGCTTATCTGGCTTACATATGTGTTTTCAACTCCATTGTTAATTTTTCTGTTTATATCTCATGGGGCTTTTTAAATATTTGAGTAGTTGATCACACCTCCACACCCTCCATCCTGAAACTTTTCTTCTTTGGTCTTCTATGAAAAATTTTTTTTCAGTTTTCCTTTCTATACAGTATTTCCGCATCTACTTTCTTTTCTTTTTTTCCCCCTGACTCCTCTTCCTTTCCTTCTTGCTTAGAGCCCAGGAGCAAATTTTGTAGCATTTGCTCCTGGGCTCCTTTATCGTATCTATCTACGTACTCTCCCTATTATCTCAGCTCTTTCATGGCTTTAAATACACCGGCATGTCACTGACTATCAAATATATATTCTTTAGTCCTGACCTCCATAACCTCAGATGTGTATATCATACTGTGTCTTTGACATCTTCACTGGATGTAATTAGCATTTCAAACCTAACGTGCCTTAAACAGAACTCTCACAACCGTATTTCTCAAATCCAAAATTTCAGAGTAGTAAAATCAATGATAATTAATTTTCTCTTCTTACTTCAGAGTCCAGATCCAATTCATCAGCAAGTCTTATTTATTCTATATTTTAAATACATTAGTGACCATTTATCTCTACCTTCCAATTTATTTCCTTAGTGGAGCCACCCAATTAATTGCATCTTTGTCTCACTACTTTAATTCTAACTCTTTAAAAGCAGAATCTCACACAGAAATCAGTAGAAAGATTTTTAAAATGTGATCATGACACACCTTGCTTAAAACTCTCCAATGTCTTTTCATCTCAAATATTTATCCTTGCCTAAAAGTGTCTATGAAATCTGGCCTATAGGTATCCCTCCAACTTCTCTCCCCTTAATTTACTTTGTTACAATCTGACTTTTTTTCCTTTCTTTTCTTTTTTTAATCTTATTTTCTGATTGACTTTTAGGTATTTAAATGTACCATGCTCAGTCCTATTTCACTAGCTGTTTCTTTATTCAGACAGCTCTCTTCCTTAATCTTTATAGAACCATCTTATTTTTTCCTTGTAAAATACTGGCCAACTATTGAAAGAAGCCACTAAGTCACCCTTCCTTAATCTTATTTAGTTCTTGGTAAAACTCTTATTATGGTCCAATCCCATTGGAATGTAGCTCTATGAAAGAAGTTGTGATGGTTAATGTCATGTGTCAACTTAGGTAATGATAGGTAATGATGCCCAGTTGTTTGGTCAAATAAACACTTACCTGATCATTACTATGAGGGTATCATAACTGGATGGATCTGCATCTACAGCCAGTTGACTGAACCTGTGGCTGATTGCATTTACACTCAATAAAGAAGATTGTGCTCAGCAATAAGAGAAGCCTCTTCATCCAATAGTTGGAGGCCTTAAAGCCAGAACTGAAGATTTAAGAAGTCAGAAAGAAGAATTTCTATCTCTACATCAGCCAGCAAGCCTCTCCGGAAGAATTCAACTTCACCTTCATGACAGTTTCTAACTTGCAGCCTGCTTGGTGGAATTCAGACTTGCCACTCCCATGATCATGTGCAACGATTCCTTAAATAAATGCTGTTGGTGCTGTTTCTCTGGAGAATGCTGAACAAAGTATTGCGGTGTTCAATATTTGTCGCAGTCAGCCAAAGTGGTGCTGATGCAAAATACCAGAAATTGGTTGGTCTTTATAAAGGGTATTTATTTGGAGTAGAAGTCCACAGTTACCATGCCATAAAGCCTAAGTTTCTTCCCTCACCAAAGTCCATTGCCACGTGTTGGAGCAAGACAGCTGCCGATGTTTGCCAGGGTTCAGGCTTCCTGGGTTCCTCTCTTCCCAGGGCTGCATTTTTCTCTGGGCTTAGCACTTCTGTTTCCTCCACAAGGTCAGCTGTGGACTATAAGGCTGTCTAGGCTTTGCTTCTCTCCACAAGGCTAGTTGTAGACTATCAGGCAAATGGCTTGTCTCTCCTTCCTCAAGCTCCAGCTCAAGACTCCAACATCAAAACTGCTCCTTCTGTCCTTTGCCTTGTCTTTTATATTTGATTTCCCCACCCACCAAGGGGTGATGTTCAACACCCTACTGACGTGGCCCAATTAAAACCTTAGTTATAACTTAATCATGCCCAGATTAACAGACCAATTTGCAAGCATAATCCAATATCTATTTTTGAAATTCATAATTGCATCAAACTGCCTAACTACTACAATATTGGTTCTACAGCAGGGCCTGTCATTGATGTGAGTTAGGTGACAAACCCATGAAGGATAAAAAGTATACAGTGGATGTGAATATTCTCGCTGACCTGATTTTGTGATAATCAGGGTAGGCTAAACATTCGCTATATTAGAAACCATGCATGTGTCCCCAGACTTAGTTTTTCTCCCTAGGTCTGTTTTTTAGAATGCTGATGATAAACTAAACCTGATTTATTATATGACCATCCTGTATGGGAAAAGACTTTAACTCTAGGTATCTTTGGTCAACCTTAAGACATACAGCAGGGGGACAGATGTGGTTCAAATGGTTGGATGTTCATCTCCCATTCGGAGGGACCTGGGTTCAATCCCTGAGACCTCCCAGTAAAAATTAAAAAAAAAAAATATAGAAGGCGCGCCGGCTGCCAGGCCCTGTGCATGAGTGCGCCGTCAGGACCCTCAAGCAGGTAAGCCCCCCACGTTCCATGCACATGTGCACCACCAGGCCTCGCAAGCAGGTGAGCTGTCAGGCCCCATGTGTGGGTGTGCCACCAGGCCCTGCGAGTGGGTGAGCTGTCAGGCCCAGTGCGTTGGTACGCCGTCAGGCCCAATACGCTGGTGTGCCATAAGGCTCTGCGAGCCACGCGGCAAGATGATGATATAACAAGAGAGTGACACAAGGGAGAGCCAAGAAGAGACGTGCCGAAAAACCAGTAACTAAGGTGGCACAGGTGGTAGGACACTTCTCTCCCACATCGGAGGTTCTGAAGATCAAATCCCAGTGAAGACAGGAGGAGAAGCATGAGAAACAGACACAGAGAGTTGCCCAACGAAAGGACACCAAAACAGCAAAAATGGGGAGGGGGTAAAAATGGATAAAAGTAAATAAATGAATAGATCCTTAAAAAAAAAAAGTATAGGGGAGTAAGTTATGGACTATAGTCAGTGGTAATACTTTGACGATGCTCTTTCATATTTTGTTAACAAATGTTTCACAACAATGCAGGGTGTTTGTGGTGGGGTGATGTGTGGGAGCCCTGTATGATGTTATGCATGCTTGTTTTGTATGTTCACAATGTGTACTGAATGCTTACAGTTTATGTATGTTCATGTATGAATGATATACTCCAATAAATTGTTTTTTAAAAAAAGAATACAGTAGGATATCACGGAAAAATCAATAAAAATCATGGCTTTACTGGATAAGAAGTAGGGGAAAATGATTTCAGAACAGAATTGGGCAGTAAATAGGTTGCTTGACTCCAACCAACTGAAGAGGGAATTTAGTTTGTAAGTTTCAAATTCAAATCAGATGAATCTGTAGACTCTGTAGCCCTTAGCATATTATGGAAATTTTGTTTCAGTGACTGAAGGCTTTTTGCTCTCAATTAGTGTCTTAAGCAAGAATTAAGACCAGTATTCTAGCCAAGTGTTGTTTTGGTTGATATAAACCTACTGACATGAATCCTAATTTTTTTGGAATGATTTATTTGTTAGTGGGAAGTATAGTGAATTTTAACTCCAGAATGATTGTAATTAAACATTAAAAATGAAGAAAAAATCAAACCCATTTTCTGAATATTTCTGGGTTGCATTTGCAATAAATTGTGTATAACTAATAGTATTACAATTTGTCAGATTAGAGAATAAACAATAAACTTTGTTTTTCTGTTTGAAATGTGCAGACAACGATTACCTTTATACTCATGATTGAAAAGTATAAAGGAATTTTCACTAGGATTGTAAACAATATTAGAATATTTAAAAGATTAAATTCATCAAATTTATAAGCTTAATTTATTAGATTTATAAGAATCTAATGGGAGTAGGATGGGAACATTTTGTTTGTCGATAAATATTTAGGTACTTAAAAATTCAATGTTAAATTTATAAATGTTTACAATGATTAAAGGATTTTAATTATCTGTTATAAAGACCTTGTCATTGACTTAATGAAATACATGAGATGTAGAAAAAGAGTAATAAGCCTCCAGGCCCCAGGCACCATGCAGCAAGATGACGTAACGGGAGAGACGAGACGAGATGCTCTGAAAGCTCTGAAAACCAGAAACCGAGGTGGCACAGGTGGCAGAACACCTCTCTCCTACATCGGAGGTCTCCAGGATCAAATCCTGGTGAAGACTGGAGGAGGAGGATGGGAGGAGATGGCAGGAGACAGACACAGAAAATTGCCCAGTGAATAGACACAAAACAGCAAAATGGGGAAGGGGGGTGGTTAAAATGGGTAAAGTAAATAAATAAACCTTTTAAAAAAAAGAGAGTAATAATATTTATAAACTGAACTTAATAACTCAAAAGTGTTTTTACTTGTATTTTGATAAATTTAACAATAATTTAAAAATAAGTTTTTACTATTGTTGGCGACCCGCGGGTTATCTTTAAGGCAGGAGGGGGGGCGGCGCCAGGTGATAGCTGGCGTCCCGGGGGCCTTGACAGCGTGGCGGGCGCACAGAGGAAAGACTTATGCGAAGACGAGGTAAGGATGTAGGTAGCAACAACTTTATTAAGGGAAGTATAGATGTTTATATAGGGTTATGGTGGCGGGAAAGGAAAATGGGACGGGGCATAATACGGGGCTGGGCGTAATTGGCCGGGGGCAGTTTCCTTGCCTTATAAGGTGCGGCCTTGGCGGTGCGGCTTTTTCTAGCTGTGTGGGGAGGGGGGAGGGTGAGTGTGGGCAGGCTTCTTCTGGTTATCAGCAAGCAGATGTTGGTTGCCTGGGCGAGGCTGAGGGCGGTGCGCCCGTTCCCTGGCTGAGGGCGGTGCGCCCGTTCCAGCCGCCCTACACCCGAGCGGTGGGCTGCGCATATCCCCCACTGGGCGCGGCTATGCCTGCTGGCCAGACTTCAGCCTGCCTTACCTCATACTATGACAGGAAGCCACCATTGTGAAACTAGAAATGTCCATACACATTATCTGACATTTTCATCTCATTTTACCTTCCAAAATAAATGCCTTTGTGGCAGATATAATAAATATTAAATTTCCTATTTGAGATGGAATACATACATTCACATTGACTTCCTCAGTAACCTATACTCCTCACGGCTTATTTCCTAGGTCCCTTTTGCCTGAAACACTTTTTTTTTTTTTTTTTATCCTTTCTCTCTCTAATTCTTTTGCCTGTTTTCTACTTACATTTTTTAACATATATTTTTATTACAGAAATTGTGAACTTACAAAACAATCATGAACATGTGTAGAATTACCATACAACAGCCCTTCACCAATACAACACACCATTGTGGAACATTTGTTACAGATTATGAGATAATACATCAGACTATTTCATTAACTATAGTCTATATTGTACATTTGGCATATTTTTTTCCATACCCCCATATTATCGACGTAGTACATCTTTGGCATTGACGCAAGAATATTATAGTATTGCTGTTAACTATAGTCTATAGGTTACATTAATTGCACTTTACCCATGCTTCTCCATATTCCCAGCACCCTGCAATAGTGGTGTACATACATTCTAGTTCACAGAGGGACATTCTTGCATTTGTACTCTTAACCACAATTCTCGTCCACCTCTGGGTTCACTGTGTTATTCAGTCCCAATATTATTCTCTAGCTTTCTTTCAATTGACATTTATATCCCTAGACTATGTTTTTCAGCCACAATCCCATTTATAAACCAGCTGCTACCCACTATAATAATTACCATCAACTCTATCCATTTCCACACTTTTACAGTCAAGGTAATTAAAACTTCTGCATACGTTAAGCATATGTACACCTTCACAGCCCTCCTATTATCTCCCAACAACCTATACTCTAGGTTTTAATTCCCATACATTTATTCTTCAAATTTAGTTCATATTAGTGAGACCGTGCAATATTTGTCCTTTTGTGCTTGGCTTTATTTAACTTAGCATAATGCCTTCAAAATTCATCCATGTTATCATATGTGTCCCAATTTCATTCCTTCTTACTGCAGCATAGTACTCCATCATACGTATATACTGCATTTTGTTTGTCCATTCACTGATTAATGGACATGTGGTTTGTTTCCATTTTTTGGCAATTGTGAATAATGTTGCTATTAACATCAGTGTGCAGATGTCTGTTCATGTCACAGTTTTCATTTCTTCTGGATATATTCCTAGTAGAAGAATTGCTGGATCATATGGCAGTTCTATATTTAACTTCATAAGGAAATGCCAAACTGTCTTCCACAGAGAATGCGTATACATAATCCCACCAACAGTGAAGGAGTGTTCCTATTTCTCCACATCCTTTCCAGTGCTTATTGTTTTCTTTTTTTTTTTTTTCTTTCTTTTTTCTATGCACTGTGAGATGATAGCTCATTGTCAACTTGATTTACATTTCCCTAATAGCTATTGATATTAAACATTTTTTCATGTGCTTTTTGGCCATTTGTATTTCATCTTTGTAGAAATGTCTATTTAAATGTTTTGCCCATTTTTTAATTGGATTGCTTGCTCTTTCATTGTTGAGTTGTATGATCTCTTTATATAGAATGAAAATCAAAGACTTATTGGATATATGGTTTCTTAATATTTTCTCCCATTAAGTGGAATGCATTTCCACTTTCTTGATGAAGTCTTTGGATCACAAAAGTGTTTAAGTTTGAGAAGGTCTAATTTATCCATGTTTTCTTTCATTGCTCATGCTTTTCATGTAAGGTTTAAGAATGCACTCCCTATCACCAGGGCTTGAGTATGTTTTCCTATGTTTTCTTCTAGGAGCTTTATGGTTCTAGCTTTAATGTTTAAGTCTTTGATCCATTTTGAGTTGATTTTTGTATAGGGTCTGAGATAGGGGTTCTCTTTCTTTCTTTTGGCTATGGATATCTAGTTCTCCCAGCATCATTTGTTGAATAGGCTGTTCTGCACAGGCTGGGCATGTTTGACAGGCTTGTCAAAAATCACTTGATCACAGATCTAAGGGACTGTTTCTGAACCATTAATTTGGTTCCATTGGTCTACGTGTCTATCTTTATGCCAATATCATGCTGTTTTACCACTGAAGCTTGCTAATATGATTTAAAGTCCAGAAGTGAGAGTCCTCCAACTTTGCTTTTCCATGTTAAGATGTTACTGGTTATTTGGGGCCACTTACCCTCCAATTTAATTTGATAATTGAGTTTTCCATTTGTTTATAAAATGCTGGTGGAATTTTTATCGGGATTGCATTGAATCTGTATATCAATTAGGGTAGAATTAACATCTTAATGAAATTTAGTTTTCTAATCCATGAGCATGGAATGTTCTTGCAATTTTTTAGGTCTTTTAAGATTTCTTTTAGCAATAATGCATTGTACTTTTCTGAATACAAGTGCTTTACATCCTTGGTTAAGTTTATTTCTAAATTTTTAATTTAAAAGAATTAAAAATAACAACTAAAAGGTTGCCATTGTAAATGGAAGTTTTTCCTAACTTCCTCCTCAGATTGCACATTACTAATGTAAAGAAACACCACTGATTTTTGTTTATTGATCTTGTATTTTGACACTCTACTGAAATCACTTATTTGCTCTAGCAGCTTTGTTGTAGATTTTTTGAGACTTTTGTGGTATAGGATCATATCGTCTGTGAATAGCAAATGTTTTAGTTCTTCCTTTCCAATTTGGATGACTTTTGCCGCTTTTTCTTGCCTGAAGGCTCTAGCTAGAACCTCTAGAACAACAATGGTGACAGTGGATATCCTTATCTTGTTCCTGATCTTAACGGGAAAGCTTTCGTTCTTCCACCACTAAGTGCAATGTTAACTGTGAGTTTTTTATGTATGGCCTTTATCATGTTGAGAAAGTTTCCTTCAATTCCTATCTTTTGTGGTATTTTTATCAAGAAAGGATGCTGTATTTTGTCACATGCCTTTTTGCATCAATCAATAGGATCATGTGATTTTTTATATTTATTTATTAATGTGGTGTATTATGCTGATTGATTTTCTTGTGTCGAAACACCATTGCGTGCCTGGTATAAACCCACTTGATCATAATGAATAATTCCTTTAATGTGTTGTTGGATTCCATTAGGAAGTATTTTGTTGAGGATTTTTGCATGTGTGTTCATTAGGGAAATGGGTCTGTAAATTTCGTTTTTCATGATATCTTTACTTGGCTTTGTTGTAAGGTGATATTGGCTTCATTGAATGAGTTTGGTAGCATTCCATCTTGTTCAATATTTTAGGAGAGCTTGAGGAAAATTGATATCAAATCTTTGAATGATTGGTAGAAATCAATTGGGAAGCTATCTGATTTTGGGACTTTCATTTTGGGAGCTGTTTGATGACTGTTTCAATCTCTTTTTTTGTGGTTGGTTTGTTGAAGTCTTCTGTTTCTTCTAGGATCAGTGTAGGTTGTTTGTATATTCCTAGGAATGTTTCCATTTCGTCTACATTGTCTAGTTTGTTGGTGTACTGTTGTTTATAGTATCCTCTTATGAACTCTTTTATTGTTGTGTGGTCAGTAATTATTTGTTTGCATCTTTTATTTTTCTTTGTCATTCTAGCTAAGGGTTTGTCAATTTTGTTAATCTTCTCAAAGAACCAAATTTTGGTTTTGTTACTTCTCTTCATTGTTATTTTTTTGTTCTCAATTTCATTTATTTCTGCTCTGATCTTTGTTATTTCATTCCTTCTACTTGCTTTAGGAATAGGGTGCTGTTCTTTTTCTATTTCTTCTAGCTGTGTAGTTAGTCCATTGATTTTAGCTCTCTCTTCTTTTTTAATGTAAGCATTAAGGGCTATAAATTTCCCTCCTCACACTGCCTTCACTGCATCCCATAGTTTCTGATATGTTGTGTTCTCATTTTCATTCTTCTCAAGATATTTATTGATATCTCTTGCAGTTTTTTCTTTGACCCACTGATTATTTAAGAGTGTGTTGTTTAATCTTTATATATTTGCAAATTTTCCCTTTTTCTGCCTCTTCTTGAATTCCAACTTTATTCCATTATGATCAGAGAAAGTGCTTTGTATAATTTCAATCTTGTCGAATTTATTGAGATCTGCTTTGTGTCCCAGCATATTGTCTATCCTGGAGAAAGATCCATAAACACTTGAGAAGAATGTATATCTTGCTATTTGGGGTACATAGTTCTGTATATGTCTATTAGGCTTAGTCCATTTATCATATTATTCAAGCTCTTCATTCCTTTATTTATCTTCTGCCCAGATGTTCTATCGAATGCTGAGAATGATGTATAGAAATCTCCAACTATTACTGTATAGATATCTATTTCTCCTTTCAGTTTTGCCAGTGTTTGCCTGGTGTATCTTGGGACATCCTGGTGAGGTGCATATATATTTATGATTGTTATTTCTTTCTGGTGAATTACCCCTTTTATTAATATATAACATCCTTCCTTGTCTCTACTAAAAGTTTTGCTTTTAAATACCATTTCATCTGATATAAGTATAGCCAGTACAGCTTTTTTTTTTTTAATTTTAATTTTAATTTTTTTTTTGGTTACTGCATGTGTGGAATCTTTTTTCCAGCCTTTCACTTTCAGTCTATTGTTATCATTGAGTCTGAGGTGAGTCTTTGACTGGGGAGTTTAATCCATTAACATTCAATGTTATTACTATAAAGGCAGTTCTTATTTCACCCATTTTGACATTTGGGTTTTATCTTTCATATTTTTTTACATCACTCTTTTTACAATTTTAGTTACTTTTACTAATAAAATCTTCATTTCTAGACTCTCTTCCAAGCTTCTCTCTCCTGTCTTTTTTTTTTTTTTTTTTTTTCAGGCTATAGCACTCCCTTTACATTTCCTGAAAATCCATTCTCTTGGTTACAAACTCTCTCAGTTTCTACTTATCTGTGAGTATTATAAACTTACCTTCACTTTTGAAAGACAATTTTGCTGGATATAAGATTCTTGGCTGGCAGTTTTACTCCTGCAGTGTCTTAAATCTATCATACTTCTGCCTTCTTGCCTCCATGGATTCTGATGAGAAATTGGCACTTAATCTTATTGGGCATTCCTTATATGTTATGCATCACTTTGTTCCTGCTCTCAGAATTCTCTTTGTCATTGGCATTTGACATTCTGATCAGTATATTTCTTGGAATTGGTCTACTCAGATTTATTTGGATAGGAATACATTTGCCTCTTGGACATGGATATCTATGTCCTTCAATAAGGTTGGGAAAATTTCTACCATTATTTCTTCAAATGTTCCTTCTGCCTTTTTCCCCTTCTCTTCCTCTGGGACACCCATGATATGTATGTTTGTGTGTCTCTTGTTGTCATTTAGTTCCTTGAGGCTCTGATCAATTTTTTCCATTCTTTTCTTCATCTGTTCTTTTGTATGTTTTCTTCATGCTCACTGTTCCTTTCTTCTGCTTCCTCAAATCTGATATTATATGCCTCCAGTGTATTTCTAACTTCATTCATTGTGCCTTTTATTCATATAAGATCTGCTTTATTTTATGTAAGCTTTCAAATTTTTCTTTATGCTCATGAGTATCTTCTTAATATCCTCAATCTCTTTATCCATCTCATTGAATTCATTAAGAAGATTTGTCTGAACATCTATGATTAGTCATCTCAACTCCTTTATGTCATCTGGAGGCTTTTCTTGTTCCTTTGACTGGTCCATAGCTTCTTATTTTTTGGTATGGATTGCAATTTTTTTTTTTTGGTGTCTTGGCATCTGGCTTACTAGGTGTAATTATTCTGGGAGCAGTTTCTCTCTTTAGTTTAGGGCTCTCTTGCCCTTTCTTCTTTGCTGGTTGTGTAGTAGTAGCCAAGGATGTAGTTGGTATTGTAAGCTATGGAGTCTTATGCTGCCCACATTGCCCCAGGATCTGATGAAGCTTCTTCCATCTTTCTCCTCTGCCAGGGGTAGGGCCAGAGCTGCAGCTGTATATAATAACCCAAGTCATTCAGGACAAGATCATCTGTACTTGCCAGGAGAGATTGGTGAAGAAGATTTATGGCCCTTCTTCCCCTGCCTGGGGAAAGGATGGAGCTACAAGTGTGGGCAGTAATTTATGCTATGCAGGTTTAAAATGACCACCATCACCCAGGTAGATTGATGTAGTACTGGCCCTCCTCCTCCCCTGCCAAGGGAGGGGATGGACCCTCCATAGTGCCTAATAATCTAATCTGTGTGAGCCAAATGTGCCTATAGTTGCACCAGGAAGCTGAGGGAATATTTTCCCCTCTGCTCTTTAGATTTGTGGATGGAACCACAGGTACCCAACAGTTCAGTCCATGTAGGCTAAAAGTACCTGCCATTGCCAGGAGAGGCTTTGGAAACACCAGACCCTCCTATCCTATTAGGGGATGGAAGTGGATCCACAGATACCCAACAGTTCAATCTGTGCAGGCAGAAAGTGCCTGCTGTTGTCTGTAGAGGCTGAGGAAACAGAAGCCTCCTCCTATTTTATTGAGGGTTCAGGGTGGATCCACAGGCACCCAACAGGCTGAAGTTGTCTGGCATTGGCTGGAGAGGCCGAGGAAACAGAGCTCCCCTCCTATCCTACTTGGGGGTGTGGAAGGAGTTACAGGTCTTAGACTATTCAGTCTGTGTGAGTCAAAAGCACCTTCAGTTACCCAGAGAGGCTGGGGAAACCCACCCCCTTCTTGTCCTATCAGGGTTAGGCGTGGAGCCACAGGCACCCAACAATCGAAATTCTCAGCTTTATGTAAACTGCCCTCAGCATAGTGAAAAGCTTCATAATCAGACATTGATCAGTGTTATATGAAAAATAATATTGTCACCCTCAAGCAGCTGACACTCTAGGGGCAAAGGGAAGAGATACCAGCATGGCATGTACGAGACAAGGCAGTGTATACTGAGTGAGAGCTCTAGGAAACCTGAAGAACCTTTTAGACCAGAGCAGGAGGAATGCTTTTCTGTTGTATTTATGTGAGCAGTTATCACACCAAGAGCCATGCCTGACCTATAAGTGGAGATAAATAAATATTTATTGAGGAATCATTTCCATTGCCAGGAGATCCTGGCAATGGAAATGATTGAGGAAATGAATCAATGAATGTGGGAATCAAGTTGTGCCTTAATGAAATACCTGGTCAAACTTATTTGGCCAAATAAAAAGTTTCAAAAAACCCTATGATCCTTGGAAGATATATTGGGAAATGTTGGATTAATCAAATCTTCCCTGTACTTTACTTTCCGTATCCCCACCTAACTACCAATAAAATGATATGTATCTTTTAACATATATTTTTTATTAGTGAATTTGTGAGCTTACAAAACAATCATACAAAATGTGCAGAATTCCCATACATCATCCCTCTCTCACCATCTTATATTGTTGTAGAACATTTGTCACAGATTATGAAAGAACATCATCAAACCACTACCACTAACTATGATCCATAGCTTATATTTGATATATTTTTCCATATACCTCCTATTATTAACTACAGTTATAAATATTGTACATTTACTATAATTCTTGAGAGGACACTCTCAGATTTCTACTGTTAAAAACAGTCCATCTACCACCATGTGGTTCACTGTGTTATATAGTCCAATTCCTTGACTGTCTATCCAAAGTCCTTAACCTATTCAATGATTATTGTGAAATTTAGAGTTAGGAGAGTGGTCTGTAAAGGAAAATGTCTTCCCAACAATTCACATAGCTACACATATGAACAGCTGCCTTCTCTCAGCTGAATATAACACTTATGAAGAGTATTAAAGAGATTTACTGGCAGGAGGCTAAGGCTCTGCATTAGCACTTCCATACTGCAAAGAGGTTAGGGTGATGAGGAAATAAAACAAAGGGACTTGGCAAACACATTTTTGCATTTTTTTTTTTTAAGATTTTATTTATTTATTCATTTATCCCCCCCTTGCTGCTTGTGCTTGCTGGGTCAGCTAACCACGCCGTGCGGGCGGGCTTGCCTTCACCAGGAGGCCCCGGGAACCAACGGGAGCCCTACTGATTGAGCCACAGCCGCTTCCCTGCATTTATTTTTAATGCTTTCATTTTTGACTATCTGTATTTTTGCTACTTTTACCTTTAAAGATACTTGTGCTTTACAAGCAAATTTTCAATTTCTTGAGATATTTGCAAATGGGCATTTGAGAAAATCCTTCAAGATGATAGCATATCTCAAGCAAAATTATCATAAGATCAAACACAGCTCTTGAACTATCAAAGCTATTAAAACGGAATGTGAGATCAAGATGAACTTCATAGTATGATGAATTAATTAAAGTCTTCAAATATAAGACAGTTTGGAGGAAAATTAGAATTTTGAAGCTATGTCCTCAGAGATTATTTCATTTGTGTAGGTCAAAAGAGGTAATCAATTTAAATTAACAAATGTTTTTAATAACATTTTGCAGCAATAATGGAAAACAAGACAATAGTAAAATTCGCATTGTACTTGGCACATGTATAATTGTGATATTGCTCTCATATCATGAAACAATACATTCTCTATGTTTAATCGATGGGACTCAAGTTTTTCATTAACATTTACAAATCTTTTCTGATTGAATCAGATCAATATATTCCCACAAGTAGCATTAATTTATATGAGAGAGAGAGGGAAATAAAAGAGCTCATTTATTTCTTAGATTCCTTAAATCAAGTTAAACATTATTTGCAAAAATCCTATGGCCTTTGAAAATAATTATGATAATTTTGTAATTAATAACTTTTTGTCAATTCCTCACATCCCTAAAGCCATGATAATTAGAAAAGCTCATTTAAACTTGTGAAGAATATATTCCCCATAATATTTGGGATGTGTAGTGCCAATTTAAGAATAATTTTAATTCTACTTTAATCAAGACTATCATGTTAAATATTAATTATCTTATCTGAGAACAAATTCTTTAATGGATAAAATAAAAATTCAAACAGGTCTCTTTGGCCCTAAAAACTATTATAGATTTTATGTATCCTATTTTTCTATATTATGTAATTCTTCTGTTCTACCTTACAATTTGAGTTTTCAAGTTTTCTTCACAATATTAAGTCAATGCCTTTTATCATTATAAAATATCCTTATTATCACAGAGATCTTCTCTGAAATTCACATTCATCTAATATTAGAATTGATCGAGTTGTCTAAATGTGCCGTTTGTGACTTTATGTAAATCATTCACTGATGCCTCTTAGAGAGGAATACTACAGATATCTTTTGGGTAATACCATGTAAATATATGAGATGAGGATTTTACCAGTAGTCACACCTCCCAGTGTTATATAAAATAGGTAATTAGCAATTATATTTAAAAAAAAACTAATGTGGCATACCAATCCCTCTAACTTTCTAATTGTATGCTTAGCATCATAAATTTATAGTGTACAGAACTGAGTCTGATTCATATTTGTATTGGGTTTATTATTTCCATATCAAGATTTACATAAGAATGAATGGTTTCATTTATGGCTTGTTGGCATAGTTTCACCCAGGTGCACCAAAAAAGATAGCAAATAACAATAACGAATAAAAATATTTATAGTGGAGCTTAACTACATGCATAATAGCTCAATTGAGTCATTTAGCTATAGTTATCATCTTTTTCTTGTTACTTTTGATTTCAACATATTATCAACTTGGATAGGTTTTATTCACCTGTTGGTTTTTAGTCTATCTTCCTGGGTTCTGCAGAACATGTTAGCTAGCTGGAACAAGATGAAATACATATCACTATTATCTGAAACTATATGGTCAAAATATAGTTAATATAAATATTCATTTATTTAAATAACCATCATTTCATAATAGAAAAAAAACATTTAAATCTCCAAATAATCATGTTAGAAATCTGAACAACTGGGTTTATATTTTTTATTTCTGTGCATTATTTCTTTTTTATACATAGTACAAAGGCAGTGTCTGTGTTTGAATGGTTTGGGTTACTCTACTTGGTAACTCAGGGAGCCAACCTCCTCCCTTTTCAAGTTCTGCCATCCTCTAGGGAATCCAAGAATAAACATAATGAGAGGATGGAGAAGTAGTCCTTCCCATTATGACAAGGAATAAGTTATTCAAATTCCCTAGACTTTGGTTACTTCATGTGTAAAGTGGAAAAGATAGTTTAGGTGATATTCAGGCATTAATAATTTATGATTATGCAGTCAGAGAGAAGAAGAAAGTTGTGGAACATTGAGGGAATTATATTAGGAACAATTAAGGAAGATACTTTAAATATTTATTTTTACACAATACAAAAATGTGCCAACTACCTAAGTTTTGTAGTTATGTAACACACAGAGACAACATGGGAAAAGAAATCTGTAGATCAATCAACTTAGAATATAAATGGAAATATTCTATGGTATTTAAAAAATAAGCCAGCATAAATGAATAAGATTTACCACAATCATATAAAGATGATAAATTTTAGGAAATGTAATAAAATAATAAAATACGTCATGTCTTAACAACTGCTAAGGCATTATTAATTTGCATCAAAAAACATTTAAGGACTTCCTGGAAGATGGACTATTAGAGAGGTGGAAGGATCACCTCCCTCCCCCAAAAAATCTCTAAAAGACAGGCTGAGACTTTCTGGAGAGCTGCTCTGGGGGTAAAGACACCAGGAGAAGGCAAGACACCACGCAGAAGAAAGAGGGACAAAAGAAAGGAGTCTCATTGTCTAAAAACGTCCATGAGTAGAGATGCAAAAGCAGCAGTGTGTGCATTTCTCCCCACCTATGTGGCAAATAGCAGTCTGTAGACTGCAGAGGATGTGTGCTGGAGTGGCTGCAGACTGAAGGTACTGCAGGGGTCCTCTTCCTCAAGGAAAGGGTAGAAGAAGGAACATAGCTTACAACAAATTCAGATTTGGCTAACAAACCTGGTCTGCTGCATACTTCCAGGCTGGGTGGAGCTGTGACATTGTTTGCCTGGAGAGCCAGCAGGTTGGGACCTAAAGATAATTTGTCTTCTCAAATACCTTCTATACTACCCTGGGCTGATTACTAAAGAGGCAGAGGGTTGGAGGGTGTGGCTGGCCTAAGGTGGAGAACAGCCTCTGAGAAAGTTTGTTTGTGAGGCTTGGCAAGCCCTGAGGACCTTGGTTCTGTACCACCCAACCAAATTCCCCTCTAGCACCTGGGGTCTTAGCTGAGAAGTCTGTCCAAGAGCACTATCTGCTGGCCAGACCAGAAAAGCACATGAAAAAGAAAAATAATGAATAAATAAATAAATAAATAAATAAATAAATAAATAAATAAGAGGCAAGTAGGTGCCTTTACTGCCACCCTCTACAAGGTCCTTGGAAACTGGCCTATACCCCATTACTGGGTCCTCAGCCTTGGTTTGAGCAGTTAAACAGGGGCAACACTAAATATCTGGAACAAGTTGAGCCAAGAGTCAAAGAACAGTGGTAGCACACAGCTACTTAACTGTAAATCCTTATGCAAGAGAGAGAAACTGAACATCACAGTAAACTCGGCATCAGAGTTAGATGCCTAGACATCAGCAAAAATTTACAAGCCATAGAAAGAAAAAGGAAGATATGACTCAGGCAAAGGAACAAATCAAAGCTCCAGATGAGACACCGGATTGAAACAGCTAATCAATGAGGTTCATATAAATTTCCTAAATCAAACCATGGAGTTGAAGGACATGGTTAAAGAAATAAAGGACATTGAGAAGACATTGAGTGAGAACAAAGAAAAATTTGAAATCTTGGATAGAAAAATAACAGAGTTTATGGGAATGAAAGACAATAAGTGAGATTGAAAATACAATAGAAGCAAACAATAGCAGATTTGAAATCACAGAGGACACAGAGTAAAGAACAACTGAAATTGAAAAGAAAGAAGAACAGAGAGAGAAAAAGGATGGAAAATATTGAGCAGGGGCTCAGGGAGCTTAATGATAACATAAACCACACCAACATATGTTTTATGGTTGTTTCAGAAGGAGACGAGAAAGGAAAAGGGGCAGAAAGAATATTTGAGGAAATAATGGCCCAAAATTTCCCAACTCTCATGAAAGACATGAATATATGTGTCAAGGAAGCACAGCATATCTCAATTAGAATAAACCCAAATAGACCCACCTCAAGACATATTATATGCAGAATGCCAAATGCCAAAGTGTATTAGTCTGCCAAGGGGGTGTGGATGCAAAGTACCGGAAGTCTTTTGGCTTTTATAAAGGGTATTTATTTGGGGTAAAAGCTTACAGTTACAAGGGCCTAAAAAGTCCAACTCAAGGTTGCTTTCTCTCCAAAGACAGTTGCCACATGTTGAAGCAAGACAGTTACTGTTCTTTGTCTGGTCTCCCCCTCTGGGCTTCCTCTTCCTCTTGAGGCTCCATGGGCCCAGCTTCTTCCCAACTTCAGCTGTAAGTTGGCACAGGGATTGTCTCTCAGGCCTTCCTATATCAGTCTCAACTCTCTTCCCAAGGTCAGATGCAAACTATCAGGTGAATGGCTCATCTCTCCAAGGGCCCCAGGATCAAAAGTGACAGATCTCTCTCTCTCTTTTTGTGTGTCACCTTGAGTGAGTGTACATTTATATTCATCCACTAAAGGGGCAGGGACTCAACCTAAGTCATGCCCTACAGACATGGTTAACTCAAAGCCCTAATATTCTTAACAGGTAATTTAATCAAGGGCCTCTTAAGTGAATCCAATATAATCAATGAGTATCATACCCAGAAGAATAGATAAGTTTACAAACAAAATCTTTCTCTTTATGGGATTCCTAAATAGTCTCAAACTGTCATACAGAGATAAAGAGAAAATCTGAAAGCAGCAAGGGAAGAGTGAAATATCACATACAAAAGACTTCCAATAAGACTTAGTGTGGATTTCTCTTCAGAAACCATGGAAGTAAAAGGACAGTAGTATGATATAACAAATGTACTGACAGAGAAAACGTGCCAGCCAAGAATTTTTATCTGACAAAACTATCCTTCAAATATGACAGTGAGCATAAAATATTCATAGATGAACAGCCACCAGGAGAGTTTGTAAACAAGAATACAGCTCTGCAGGAAAAACTAAAGGGAGTCCTGCAGCCATTAAAGAAAAGACAAGAGAGAGAATCCTGGAGGAGAATATAGAAGTGAAGACTCTCAGAATAGGGAAGAAAAAAGTAAAAAGGTGGACAAAAACAAGATACAACATATGAAAGCCAAAGGATAAAATGGCTGAAGTAACTAATGCCTTTACAGTAATAACATTGAATGTTAACAGCTTAAACTCTCCAATCAAAAGACAATGGCTGACAGAATGGATAAGAAAACATAAGGCAGACTGATGCTGTCTGCAGGAGACTCACCTTAGATCCAAGGACACAAATAGACTGAAAGTGTAAGGTTGGAAAAAGATATTTCACAAAAACAGTAACCAAAGGAGAGCAGGAGTAATTATATTGGTGTTACACAAAACAGACTTTAAATGAAAAAAAAAATGATAAAAGATGCAGAAGACCATTATATATTAATAAAAGGGACAATCTACCAGGAAGGAGTAACAGTCATAAATATCTATGTACCTAACCAGGGAGCCCCAAAATACATGAGGCAAACTCTGGCAAAACTGAAAGAAGAAGTAGACATCTCTACAATAATAGTTGGACATATGCCACTCACATCAGTAAACAGAATAACTAGATAGAAGATAACAAGGAAACAGAGAACTTGAAAAATATGATAAATGAGCTGGACCTAACAGGCATATGAAGAAAATTGAAACCCAAATGAGCAGGTTGTACATTTTTTCTCAAGTACTCATGAATCTTTTCATGGATAGACTGCATGTTGGGCCACAACACAGCTCTCAGTAAATTCAAGAAGATTGAAGTTATGCAAAGCATCTTCTCAGATGATAATGAAATGAAGCTGGAAATCAGTAATAGGCAAGAAAGGGGAAATTTTGCAAATATATGGAGGGTTAAAAATCACACCCAAACAATCAGTGGGTCAAGAAAAATATTGCAAGAGAAATTAGTAGTTATCTCAAGACAAATGTAAACAAGAACATAACATATCAGAACCATGGGATACAGTGAAAACAGTGCTGAGAGGGAAGTTTATAGCCAAAATGCCTATATTAAAAAGGAAGAAAGAGCTAAAATCAAAGTACTAACTGAAAAACTGGAGAAACTGGAAAAAGAACATCAAACTTACCCAAAGCAAGCAGAATGAAAGAAATAACAAAGATTAGAGCAGAAATAAATGCATTTGAGAACAAAAACAGTAGAGAAAATCAAGAAAACCAAAAGCTGGTTCTTTGAGAAAATCAATAAAATTGACAAACTCTTAGTAAGACTAACAAAGAAAAAAAGAGAGAAAAGGCAAATAAATAAAATCAGGAATAAAATGGGGGACTTTATCAAAGACCTTACAGAAATAAAAAGAATCTTAAGAAGACATTTTGAGAAACTGTATGCCAACAAATTAGACAACCTAGATGAAACAGAAAAACTCTTAGAAATGCATAAGAACCTATGTTGACACTACAAGAAATTCAGGAACTCAACAAATCAATCACAAGCAAAGAGATAGAATCAGTCATCAAAAATCTTCCAACAAAGAAAAATCTAGGACCAGATGGCATCACAGGTGAATTCTGTGAGAAGAATTTATACTAATCCTGTTTAAGCTCTTTGAGAAGAATTAATACTAATCCTATTTAAACTCTTTCAAAAAATTGAAAAGGAGGGAAAATTACCCAACATATTTTATGAGCCAACATCACCCTAATTTCAAACCCAGATAAAGATACTACAAGTAAAGAAATTTACAGACCAATTTCTCTAATGAACATACATGCAAAAATTCTCAACAAAATACTTGCAAGTCAAATCCAATAGTATATAAAAAAATTATACATCACAATCAAGTGGGTGTTATTCTGGTATGAAACAGTGGTTCAGCATAAGAAAGTCAATCAACTTAGTACATCACATTAACAAATCAGAGGGGAAAAAAACCACATGATCATCCTGATTGATTCAGAAAAGGCATTCTACAAAAACCCAGCATCCTTTCTTGATAAAAACACGTCAAAAGATAGGTATAAAAGGAAAGTTCCTCAACATAGTAAAGGGCATATATGAAAATCCCATAGCCAACATCATACTCAATCGGGAGAGGCTGAAAGCTTTCCCTCTATCATCAAGATCAAAACAAGGATGCCCTCTAGATGTTCTAGCTAAAACAATTAGGCAAGAAAAAGAAATAAAATGCATTCAAATTGGAAAAGAGGAGGTAAAACTGTCACTATTAAGAGATGACATGATTCTATATTTAGAATATCTCAATATCTACAACAAAGCTACTTGAGCTAATAAATGAGTTCAGCAAAGTGGCAGGATAGAAGATCAACACGTAAAAATCAGTAGCATTTCTAAACACTAGTAATGAGCAAGTTGAGGAGGACACCAGGAAAAAAATTTTATTTACAAAAGCAACAAAAAGACTCAAATATCTAGGAATTAATTTAAGCAGGAGTGTAAAGTGTCCATATTCAGAAATCTACAAAATACTGCTAAAAGAAATCAAAGAAGACTTAAACAATGGAAGGACATTCCATGTGCATAGATTGGAAGATTAACATTGTAAAGGTGTTAATTATACCCAGATTGATTTATAGGTTCAATGCAATACCAATCAAATTTCCAACAGCCTTCTTTACAGAAATGGTATAGTCAATTATCAAATTTATTTGGAAGGGAAAGGGGTCCCAAATAGCTAAAAAAAGTAAAAATTAATTAAATAAATAAATAATTAAAAAAGAAGAGTAACATTAGAGGAATCATGCTTCTTGAACTTAAAGTGTATTATAAAGCTATAGTGGTAAAAAAATGCATTGTATTGGCATAAAGATAGACACATTAATCAATGGAATAGATGGAGAGTTCAGAAATAGACCTTCACTTCTTTGGTCAACTGATTTTTGATAAGCCTACCAAGTCCACTTTTCTGGAACAGAACAGTCTCTTCAAGAAATGGTGATGGGAGTACTGGGTATCCATAACCAAAAAGAATAAAGGAGGACTCCTATCTCACTACATATATAAGAATCAACTCAAAATGGATCAAAGATCTAAACATAAAAGCCAGGACCATAAAACTCCTAGAAGATAATGTAGGGAAACATCTACAAGACCTTGTAGTAGGTGGGGTTCTCTTAAATCTTCCACCCAAAGCATGAGCAACAAAAGAAAAAAAAATAGATAAATGGGACCTTATCAAAATTAATCACTTCTCTACCTCAAAAGACTTCAGGAAGAGGGTAAAAAGGCAGCCTATTCAATAGGAGAAAATATTTGGAAATCACACATCTTACAAGGGTCTAATATCGTCATATGTAAAGAGATCCTACAACTCAAAAATAAAAAGCCAAATGACCTGATTTTAAAAAATGGACAAAAGACCTGAATAAACATTTTTCTAAAGAAGAAATACAAATGTCAATAAAACACATGAAAAATGCTCAGCATCATTGGTTATTAGGGAAACAAAAACCAAAGCTACAATGAGATATCATTTCATTAGAATTAACAAGACTATTAACAAGACAGTAAACTATAAGTGTTGGAGAAGATGTGGAGAGATAGGAACACTTATTCACTGTTGGTGGGAATGTAGAATGGTACCTGCCACTGTGAAGTCTATTTGGCAGTTCCTAAGGAAGTTAGATATAGAGCTACCATGTGACCTCGAAATACCGCTATTAGGTATATACTCAGAAGATCAGAGCAGTGATACAAACAGACATCTGCACACCAGTGTCCATTGTGACATTATTCACAATTGCCAAAAGATAGAAATAACCCAGGTGTCCATCAAATAATGAAAGGATAACAAATTGTGGTATATACACATGATGGAATATTATTCAGCTGTAAGAAGAAATGAAGTCATGAAACATATGACAACATGGATGAACCTGGAAGACATTATGTTGAGTGAAGCAAACCAGGTACAAAAGCATTAATGTTGCATGACTTCGCTATTATAAACTAAATATAATGAGCAAACTCATGTAATTAATAGCTAGAATATAAGTCACCAGAGAATAGAATGTGGTGAGAGAATGGAAAGCTGAAGTTCAGTCTGTACAGAATTGGTAAAATGGTTGTCCACAAATGTTTGGATATGTAGAGAGAAATGGTAAAACTACATCATAAGATTTGTAATTGGTATTGTTAACATATTGATATGATAATGGTTTTTTTTTTATAGTGATGAAAATGCTCTAATAGTGATTGAAGTGATGAAGGCACAACTCTATGATTATACCAAATGCCTTTGATTGCACACTTTAGATAAATTGTAAGGTTTATGAACAAAAAAATAATAGAATTGGTTGTGGGAAAAATACAACAAATGTAAGATATGGACTATAGTTAGTAGCAATATTTTGATGATGCTTCATAATATGTTACAAATGTTTCAAACAATGCAAGGTTTTTGTGGTGGGGTGGTGTATGGGAGCCCTGTGTGATGTTATGCATATTTGATTTGTAAGTTCACAACTTTCACTATACACTTATTGTTTATGTTGTTCTTGTATGAATGGTAAATTTCAATAGTTTTTAAAATGAAAGAAAAGAAAAACATTTAATAACATTCAAAAATAATTCCTGATGTAAACCTTGGAATATTAGATATAGAAGTATATTCTTTAATATTATAAAAATATTTATAGCATATCAATAGATAATATCATACACTAGTAAAACAGTACCTTTAAAACAAGAAAATGAGGTCTAGGGTCACTATTATCATTTATGTAAATTTTGACGAGTGTTGTAAGTAGGAAATATTTGAAAGGAAGAACATGATTGCTGTTTGCAAATGATGTTATTATATATCTATTTTCAAAACCAAGAGAAGCAATAGAAAAACTTAGAGAACCTTAACCTAACAGAAACCCTGTTTAAATTAGTTTTACAGTGAAAATATTCAATAAGAGTCTTCAGTGAAATGGCCAGGTACAGGTTATAACAGAAAAAGGCAATAATTTTCCAATATGCCAGCAACAAACTGTAGTGGGGGGAAATGATTATATTCATATAGGAGCAATTTGTTCAATCCATGATTTTTATTGGCCAGCACATGATGTTTCTTAGATGTATTAGAATGTGTTTGAAATCTGTTCTAAGATAATGGGAAGCTAGTTTTTACCCCATTCCCCCCGAAAAGTGCCAATAAATATATGGCAAAAAAGGCAAAAAACAAAACAAAACAACCCAAAACCAAACCAAACAAAAGTGAGAGCATATTACATAGACAAATACTAATAAAAATGATCATTCATAGCATTGCACAGGTCCAGTGAAATAGGTACATCTCATTTGATAGCAGCAATATCAAATGAGATGATCTTCCTAAGAGGAATTTGCATACACCTGCAATTTTAGATATGCTCATACCCTATGAATTATTGATACTATAATAATCTATTCCGGGGAACTAATCAGAGATGGAGATAAGTTAATGATAGTCACCATCACATTTTATATAGCAAAAAATAGTTTTTATATTTAATATTAATAAATAGACTAATGAACCAAGGTCCAAGTACAACTGCTTTGGAATAAAAGAGACCTCTAGATAAACATTCCAATTCTGTCACATACTATCTGGGATCACGGACAACTTTATTAACATATGTGATGTTTTGAAGCAGTATGTACCCCAAAAAAGTAAGTTCTTAAAGTGTATCCATTCCTGGGAGTGTAGACCAATTATAAACAGGATCTTTTGCTGAGTAGGATTATAAGTTAATATGTGACTTACCTCATTCAGGATGGGTCTTAATCCTCTTACTGGAGTCCTTACAAGAGAATGAAATTCATGGAAAGAGATAGAGAGCCACAGAAGCAAGAAGGTGAAAGCAATGAAACCCAGAAGAGATGGGAGAGACTGTGTCTTGTCATGTGACCAAGTACAAGATCACTGGCAGCCAGTCTTCCTGAAGATGGCATTACCTTATGATGCATTGATTTGGATATTTTTCTCAATCTAAAAGCTATAAATTTGTAAGATAATAAATTACCATTGTTAAAAGCTAACCCATTTTATGATCTGCTTTGAGGAGCTTTAGCAAACGAAAACCACACCTCTGAAGCTCAGTTTCCTCAATTGTAAAACAGGCAATTTTAATAACATTTGGCTTAGTTGTTTGAAGCTTTAAAAAGCTAATTTTATTTGAATCTATAGTTAGCACTCTACTTCATAAATATATGTCGCAGAGACTTAAATCTTTGGTCTGTCCATGTGCTAGTTGAGCCTTGAATCTCAGCAGAGTTGCAACATCTCTCCAGTTCATTGGACTCACCCAGAACAACTATCAAGGAGATGACAATGGCCAACACCCATCTCAAGGAACAGAGAGTATCTGCAACTGCAAGCAAGATATTCGCATCCTTCTGCCCCATGGGATCTAAGGCCCCTCTCAATTAGCATCACCATCCCCAAATCCTCAAGATTGGAAAATGAACAATGGACTAAAGCAGATTAATTATTATTCTATATACATATTATTACTCTAGCAATGAAAGAACTCTTTATCAATGATGTAAAGGCAGTGGCCACGAGAGGTTCTGAAGGATGGGAGAGGGAAGAATAGTTGTAATACAGGGGCATTATTGGGACATTGGATTTGTTCTGCATGACATTACAGTGATGGATACAGGCTATTTTATATTTTGACATAACTTACAAAATTGTGCAGAACAGAGTGTAAACCATAATGTAAACTGTAGTCCATGGTTAGTAGCAATGCTTCAATATGGGTTCATCAATTGTAACAAATGTACCACACTAATGAAGGATAATGTTAATGTGGGAACGCATAGGAGGGGGAGGGAGTGAGGCATATGAGAATCCCTTATATTTTTTTATGTAGCATTTAAGTAATCTAAAGCTTCTTTAAAAATAAAAAAGAATTAATTTAAAAAAGGGAAACTAAAAAAAAAAAATGGGCAAAAGACTTGAAAAGACAATTGTCCAAATAAGAAATACAAATGGTGAAGAAACATATGAAAAAATGTTCAGCATCACTAGCAATCAGGGAAATGCAAATAAAAACTACAATGAAAAAAAAAAAAACTACAATGAGTTATCATTTCACACCTATTAGACTGGCTGCTATTAAAAAATCAGAAAACTATAAATGCTGGAGAGAATGTGGAGAGATAGGAACGCTTATTCATTGTTGGTAGGAATGTAGAATGGCACTGTGGGAGAGTATTTGGCAATTCTTAAGGAAGTTGAATATGGACTTGCCATATGACCCTGCAATAACAGTACTAGGTATATACCCAGAAAAACTGAGAGCAGTGACACAAATAGACATCTGCACACAGATGTTCCTAGTGGCATTATTCAAGATTGCCAAAAATTAGAAACAACCCTGGTGTCCATCAACTGATGAATGGATAAACAAATTGTGATATAGCCACATGATAGAATATTATGCAGCAGTGAGAAAAAAATGAAGTCATTAAACATATGACAACATGGATGAACCTGGAGGACATTATGTTGAGTAAAGGAAGCCAGACACAAAAGGACAAATACTGTATGATTGCGCTATTATGAACTAAACATACTGTATAAACCCGTGAAATTAATAATCAGAATAAGGTCACCAGAAAATAGAAAGAGTGTGGAGAAAGGAAAGCTGAGGATTAATCTGTGCAGAATTGTTTAAAAGGTTGCTTGTAAATCTTTGGAAATGAATAGAAATAGTTAAAGCATATCATGGTGTTTATAATTAGCAGTACTATTGTTTGGGTATGACAGTGGTTGAAAGGGAAAGTCTAAGGTCATGTATATTACTAGAAGGAAAGCTAAAAAACTGTAACACGAAACTGTATAAGATAGTAAAAGCTCGTGTAAAATACAAACATGGATGATATTGCATATATAAGAGTGTTTTTACAAACTATAAATACAAATAATCTGGAGAGAAGGAAAAATAATAATAGGTATGTATGCCAAAAAAAGCATAGAGAGATTCAGAGGTAATGAGTTGTTTGTTTTTCGTTTATTATTATTATTGGAATAATGAAAGTGCTCTGGGAGTGATTGGGGTGATGAATGCATAAATGTGATTACATATAATACTATTGATTGTACTCTTTGCTTTATTAATATGTATCAATAAAATTGAAAAAAATGCTTAAGATAAGAAAAATATGAATGTACAAAATAAATTAGAGAGATGGAAATGAAATAACAGCTGTGTAAAAAAAATACAATTGAACAGGAAAAAAGTCATATTTCCTGAAAAAAAAAGAGCTAATGCTAATAAAGGAGTTCATGACATAATGTTAAGTAAAAAATGCAAATACAGAATGTTTATAACATGACCCAAATTTTAGCTGTATATGTATTTTTGTATACATAAATTTATATATGGATATACAGAAAATATTAAAAAGGCTTACTTTGGATAATAGCTACATGTTGTATAGACATATTATATTCCAAGCTTTGTGCTACTTACTAGAAATAAAATTATTTGAACAGAAAACATAAGTACAATCCTTGTTGTCATAGTGTTTTTCATCACAGAGAGAAAAGAGACATACAATTAATTAAGGAAAATTAATTAAAAAATTACAAGAGAGTACAAGTATGGGATTAAGATAGATACTTCTTAATTATTTTCTTCATTTTCCAAATTGTGTAAATTATATATTAGCTTACTTAACCAAAACTAAATATTTTGATTTTAATGTATCCATTGATGAATATACATTTATCAAAGATTAATGAGGGATTTTCAATACAACATATGGTAGAACCATTAACCCTTTAAAAACTTTAATTCTTAAAATCTCCTTTCCCTTTCTGTGAGTGGACTTCCTGGATTTGTGACAAAGTATATGCCAGACTTCGCTATAGCTAATTTACAAAATTGAGAACATCTACCTTTCAAGTATGGAAGCATGCCTTTGAAAAATTAGGGGAAAGACAATAATCAGTAATATATAAAAAATGATTTAAATGAACAAATGTTCCTTGAGCACTGGAAATTTTTCTGCTTCACTCAGAATCCCAGGACTATACTTTAAGCTTCTGGATCAAGTCACGGTTCTGACACTGTCCATGAGAAATTCTACTCTTGCTCTTCCAACTCCACCTCCTCCTCCAAGTCTCCATCTGATTCTCTGATCTCTGAGGCTGTACCTCTCCTAGGTCTAGATGTTCTTCTTGTCCCCAAAGCAAATGCAATGAAATGATTTGTTTTGTGATGAAGAGAAAGTGTGTTTCAAAGGAAAAGAAAGTACAATTGTAGAATGCATTATAGGAAAGTGGAAATAAAAAGATACTTGGAAAATTAATTAATCTTGAACTTGGACAATGGGGAGAAGAAAAGTTCAAAGGAATATTTACATTTTCTAATTCTGTGTGATGCAGCATCTACCAAATTCAAACTGTGATGTTTTCAAGGGAACTTGCAAGTGAAGTCAGAGAGGAAAGAAATGGACATTAATGATATTTTTCTGAAAATATTTTTAGAAAAAAAATCGTTATTTGAAAAATAGATAAATACATTCAAAGAGCTTCAGAAAGAATATCAAAGTACTCACACATCATTTTATAGTAATGGAAATAGTTAAACTTAAGACTTTTTTCAGGAACTTAGAATTTGGCAGCATCTGTAGTAACAGTCATAAAAATTAAAATACCTTCATGCATTCAGTGATTTGTTTTTATTAAGCACACCTTTTCTTTATACATAATTATTTGTGAATACAATTTAAAAAATATACAATAAACCAAAGAGCTACAATTTAAACCAAAGTTAAAATGCTATGATTTTTCGTCTAGAGCATGTTAAAATTGGTAAAGTTAACTTTATATCATTTATCTATCTATACATACATACCTTTGTATTCAATTTATAGAAAGCATTAAAATAGTTCAGTATTATTAAAGTAGAAAAACGGTGAGACCAAAATTCCAGGTCTATAAAAAGCAATTGCACTAAATATTATGCTATGATTTGCTTCATTTTATTTTTTTCAGCAAATGTTAAGCGACTAATCCACAATCTTGGCTAGACAGCAAGAATTTAAAGATAAAGACAGGCAATTTTGTCATCGTGGCTTATATTCTAGATGGGTAGAAATGCAAAAGCTTGGTAAAAACCCATGAGCAAAATCACATTTTGGTAAATTATACATAAAGCAAAAATGAGGCTGAGATGGAAAATATTTGGGCTGTAGGGCATGACAATATGTTTAAATTATATATCATTAGGAAGTTTATTAAAACTAATTAAATAGTCACAGGATTCAAAGTAACAGGAAGGCAAATAAAGCTAGTAAAAAGTGATATCAGTCCAGGAAACCATGAGTATTATTGAAATGCATTTATTGAAATCAAGTGATTGATCTCTGTGGTATTGACATGGTTAAAAGAAATGTGTTTTCATTTTAGAAGCATGTTACCTCATTGTGTATCCACAATTTTGCCAAGGTGAGGACTATGGGACTATAAAACATATTGAATGGCTGGGAAGCCTAATTATAGATAATATTTGGATTGACAACTTCCTTTCACAAACATTTTAAAAATGTTTCAAAAGCAGACAAAGAGGTCACCATTGGGAAAACCATAAGAGTTCAAGAGAGACAACCATGTTACCAAAGCTGAAGATTAAACCTTGAATATTTGATTTAAACTTTTAGATTTGATATTTTTTTTGTTTACTTAAAACCACCGATTGCTTATTTATGTGGAAGTACCAGTTTATTTGAAAAGAAATTTATTAATAATTTCGCAATCATTTTAGTAAACTTTCAAGATTTTTGGTTCTGAAAATAGTATTATGCCCATAGATTTGAGGTCACAATAACTCCCCTACCTTCATTTGGGGACTCAAAAGTCTGATACAGACTTTTGAGATTAAGCATTGCAGAGGACTGTGCACTCTTTTTTTTTTTTTTTTTAATTTATTTTTTATTGTGGGTAAAAATCAAAAATTTCACAATACATACCAATATTTGTAAAATGATATATAAATATGTATGCATATATGTGCATTTCCTTACAAAAATGTTATTTATATATATATATAAATATATTTTAAGAGGTGCTTAGATTACCTAAAATATTACACGGAACCCACCAGGATTCCCATGTTGCCCACCTCCTCCTGCTATATGACCACATGTGTAGACTGCCCAAGTTCTTTTGCCTAAATAAAACCCTGAGCCTGGTTTCTTGATCCTATTTCTCCTCTTTACAATAGCTTCTTCTCTACATTCTGCTTCTAGTTCAACAAATATACTCAAGTCTCTCTCATCGTATTCAAAAGATGCTATGTTCTCAACCAACCAAGCCGCTGAAATAGCAAAGAAATATACTGATTTGATGTATTTGCTCATAAAAAATACCATATTCTGGTATTCTTTCTTGACCTCGTTTGCAAATTTTTTTTAAAAAGCGATAAACTTTCTCCTCTATGTTACTTACCTTGACTTCCTCACTGAATGCACCAAATATTATTTCCTTTATGTCACCCTTGCATGTGCTGTGCCTGTGTTAGTAATGCTACCAGCAGGCAGTCAGCCAAGACCAGAACCTGGGCACTGACCTTTTCTCCATCTTTACTTCACCTATGCATTTGGAATAACTGCATTCTCATATTTGTGCTGCAATTCATTAGCTCTTGACTTTGGGAGTTTGTTTGAACCCAATGCTCAGTTCCTCATTAATAGTCTGGAGATAGTATCTAGTTGAATTTTTGTTGTGAATATTAGACACAGGTTTGTGTTAGGAATATAGAACCATGCCATATGTGTGAAAGACAATGCTATATAGGTTATGAGCTATAGTTGTAGAGCAGGAAAGATCCAACGTTTAATTCTAGAATGTAATCTTGCTAAGAACAAGGATTATTTCTTATTTATGCCTTATACATTCTTATTGAAATTAATATACGTTCAAGGAGAATGGAAAGAAAGACTAATCAATTTCCTATTACAAAGGACATTGACTCAGTTTGGCTGTGGAGTATGGGTGAACAGTTATATTTCTGACTTAAACTACAAGGTCTTTGAGCAGCAGAGGCCTAGTTAATTTTTCTATTAAAACCTTGTCAGGCAGTCCGAGTCCCATGATGTGTTCACTGACTGTTTCTTGATTCATTTGCTGATGGACTGATTGCCTGGGAGCCCTGTTCTGAGCATGAATTTGGCAGTTATTTCATGGGTAATGAAGGAAGATTACCCTCTTGGTCTGCCATGATGCTCCATCAGGTGAGGACACCTAGTCTTGCTCATATTTCTCTTCAGAGTCCCTTCATTTGCCTTCTACCCCTCACTGCCATCCCAAACACAAGCATTCAGAGACAATAAGTGAGAGTATCAAACTAGAATCTTGAGGTGGAGTCTCAGATATTTTTGTTCCTTTTTCTGTGGTACTTACACATCATGTTGTCTACTTTATGAGACATCAACATTATGTGTCCAAAATAAAAAAATAAAAAAAACATGCACCTGGGGTAAATCTGTTAAGTTCCAATATGAAAATTAAATATTGAGATTATATAAGACAGAAACACAAAGCCATTTGGGTACTTTAGGACTGGCTTCTTAATTTGGGAAAAAAGTTAGTGACATGCTTGAAACTTAATATGATTTAAAATGATTTATTTGTTTTATGATATTTATAATGAATAATACAGTAGTGTAGGTTTCCGCTTCCTGGACTTTTCAAAATAAAAGATCATTTTATTATTTGTGTTTTAAAAATGTATCTGCATTGAAAAATGTTACAATTGATATATACTTAAAAGTTCAGTTTTCACCTCAAATGTGGGGATTTAAAGTGATTAATTTTTGTATGTCTTTTTGCATTTGTAACAGCAAACATGAATTAGCTGAGCAATATGTTCGACTGAAGGGAAAATATCAGCCAGACCTCAAGCACCACTTTTGGTTATCCCTAGGCCTAGAAACTTTGGTTGGTAACAACTGAACAAAAGAAAAGAAACTAAAAGGCACTTGGGTTTTAGTGCTGGTTGTGTCACTTACTGATCTTGAAACCTCTGTGAACTTCCATTTTTTTTATTTCACCCGAATATTATTTATAATATCCCAATAGGGAGAAAAATGAAAATAAAACACAATGTGAGCAATTGTGTTTGTTTGCTTGCTTTTTTATACTAATGTTTATGAATTTTTTGGAAATATAAATAAGATAAATATATATATACATGATGAAATTAATAACACTTAATTGCTAATTTTATTTATCTTTTTATTTTTATTTTTATTTTTATTTTTATTTTTTACTTTTAAGATCCTTAAAGCTGATCAGTGTGGTCAGTAAAATCATTCCACCATTCTGTGTGTAATTCTAATTAAGAGCTTCTCTGTGTTGTCACATTGTAAGTGCCCCTTCAATTTCTACCTAAATATCCTCAGAGTTTCTCATATTTTCACTTCCCATATTTTTACAATTGACTTTTTAATTGTTCTCACATTTCATCAGTAAATTAGAATATTTCTAAAATATTCGAGTTTTAAAATTGACTTGGTTAAAAATATTCAGGGCCAAAAATTTTTTGAAGATATTCATATTCTTTTTTTATATTATAATAAGGTTTATAGGAAATTCAGTTTTGAAATGCAAACATTTGTTTCTGTGGTAACCTTTTCAGAAACATTTCTATTTATAAAAATATCCATAATATACTCAAAGATGCACAAAATCAGAGAGTTTATCAATATATCTTTGTGCATAACAAGAAAAAGCTGGAAAATTTAGCATTATATGGATAAGCTATCATTGGAAATCTCATGACTAGAAAAATCCTTAAAATTAAATAACCATAATGAACTGCAGGTGCTTTTGACCTACACAAACCAGACCATTGGGCACTTGTGGCTCCACCCCCATCCCCAATAGGACAAGAGATAGATTGTGTTTTTTCAGCCTCTCTGTGTAACTGCAGGTGGTTTTAGCCCACACAGCATGGACTGGTGGGTACTTGTGGCTCCACCCTCACCCCCCAATAGGAAAGGAGGGGCTGGTGTTTTCAGTCTTTCTGGGCAATGGCAGACACGTTTGGCCTGCATGGACTGGACTGTTGGATGCCTATGGACCCACACTACCCCCAATAGGATAGAAGAAGTCTGGTGTCTCCACAGCCTTTCCAGACAGCAGCAGGTACTTTCAGCTTACAGGGACTGAACTGTCGGGATCCTGTGGATCCAACCCCAAACCCTAAAAGTATAGGAGAGGGATGGTGTTTCCTCAGCCTCTTCTGGCAACAGCAGGTATTCTTGACCTAAAGAGACTGAACTGTTGGGCGCCTGTAGAACCACTCTCATCCCCCAATAGGATAGGATGGGATTGGTGTTTCCTCAGTCTCTCCAGGCATTGGTGTGTACTTTTGGCCTATAGGGACCGAACTGTTGGATGTTGGTGGTTCTGTTCCCATCCCTTAAAGGGAAGAAGGGACAGTACTCCCTCAGCCTTTCAGGGTAACTGCAGGCATATTTGGCCCACATGGATTAGATTGTTAGGCACTCCAAAGGGTCAATTCCCACCCCGGCAGAGACGGGGGTCTGGTGTTACATCAGTTTACCTGGGCAACTGTGGTCATTTTGGACCCATATGGCATAGAATGCTGCCCACAGCTATAGCTCCATCCCTGCCCAAGGTAGGGGAGGAAGGGGTGTGAAGCTTCATCAGTCTCTCCACGCAACTACAGACAGTCTTGTCCTGCTCACTTTGGATTATTATACATGGCTGCAGCTCTGTCCCAACCCTTAACAGAGGAGAAAGGTGGGAGAAGCTTCAGCAATTCCTAGGGCAATGTGGGCAGCTTCAACCTCTGTAGCTTACAGAACTAACTACATCCTCCACTCCTACTACACATCAAGGAAGGGAGAAAATACAAGGAAGCTCTAAACTAAAAGGAGAAACTGCACCCAGAATAAATACATCTAGCAAGCCAGATGTGAAAACACCAAAAAAAAAAAAAAAATCCATACCAAGAAACAAGAAGGTATGTCACAGTTAAAGGAACAAGATAAGCCTGCAGTTAACATAAAGGAGTTGAAACAAATAATCATAGAGATTTGAACAAATCTTATTAATAAATTCAATGAGATGGCTAAAGAGATTAAGGATATTAATAAGACACTGGGGGAGCACAAAGAAGAATTTGAAAGCATACATAGAAAAATAGCAGACCTTATGGGAATGGAGGTATATAAAAGAAGATTTGAAGAAGAAGAAGATTGGTGAGCTTGAAGACATGGCTCTGAAAGCTAACATACGAAAGAACAGATGAAGAAAAGAATGGAAAAAATTAAATAGGTTCTCAGGGAACAAAATGACAGCAAGAGACGTGCAAATGTGTCATGGGTGTCCTAGATGGAGAAAAGAAGGGTAAGGGGCAGAAGGAATATTTCAAGAAATAATGGTGGAAAATGTCCCAACCCTATTGAAGGACACAGATATCCATGTCCAAGAAGCATCATGTACACCCATCTGAATAAATCTGAATAGAACAACTCCGAGACACATACTATCAGAATGTCAAATACCAAAGACAAAGAAAGAATTCTGAGAGCAGCAAGAGAAAAGAAATGCATAACATATAAGGGATACCCAATCAGATTAAGTGCTGATTTCTCATCAGAAAGCATGGAGGCAAGAATTCATTGATTTGAAATATTTAAGATACTGCAAGAGAAAAACTCCCAGCCAAGAATTTTATATCCGGCAAGATTATATTTCAAAAATGAGGATGAGATTAGAATATGCACAGAAACTGAGAAAGTTTATAACAAAAAGACTGGCTTTGCAGGAAATACTTAAGGGAGTGTTACAGCCTGGAAAAAAAAAAAAAAAAAAAAAGACAGGAGAGAGAGGTTTGGAAGAGAGTTTAGAAATGATGACTGTATCAGTAACAGTAACTAAAATTGTCAAAAGATTGGTGAAAATAAAATGACAGATAAAACCCAAAGATCAAATTTGATGAAATAAGAACTGACTTTACAGTAATAACATTGAATGTTAATGGAGTAAACTCCCCCATCAAAAGACACAGACTGGCAGAATGAATAAGAAAATATGAGCCATCTATATGCTGTCTGCAAGAGACTCACCTTAGACTCAAGGATAACAATAGATTGAAAGTGAAAAGTTGGAAAAAGATATTCCATGCATGCAGTAACCCAAAAAAAAAAAAAAAAAAGCTATACTTATATCAGATGATATAGACTTTAAAAGCAAAACTGCTTATTAGAGACAAGGAAGGACATCACATATTAATAAAAGGGATGATTCCACAAGAAGAAATAACAACCATAAATATATATGCACTTAACCAGGATGCCCCCAAGATGAGGCAAACACTGGTAAAACTGAAGGGAGAAATAGACATCTCTACAATAATAGTTGGAGACTTCAATACACAACCCTCAGCACTGGCAAAACATTGGGGCAGAGGATCAAGAACGTAATAGCTTGAATAATATGATAAATGGACTAAACTTAATAGGCATATACAGAACATTGCACCCCAAAACAGCAGGATATACATCCTTTTCAAGTGCTCATGGTTCTTTCTCCAGTATAGACCCCATATTGGGTCACAAATCAGATCTCAATAAATTGAAAAAAATTGAAATTATACAAAGCACTTCCTCTGATCATAATGGAATAAAGTTGGATATCGACAAGTGGCAGAAAAAGAGAAAATTCACATATATATAGAAATTAAACAATACACTCTTAAATAATCAGCAGGTCAAAGAAGAAATTTCAAGAGAAATCAATAAATATCTCGAGACAAATGACAGTGAGAGAACAACATATCAGAACATATAGGATGCAGTGAAGGCAGTGTTGATAGGAAAATTTATAGCCCTCAATGCTTACATTAAAAAAGAAGAAAGAGCTAAAATCAATGACCTAACCACACAGCTGGAAGAACTAGAAAAATAACTGCAAATAATCCCAAAGCAAGTAAAAGGAATGAAATAACAAAGATCAGAAAAGAAAAAAATGAAATTGAGAACAAAAAACAATAGAATTAACAAAATCAAAATTTGGTTCTTCAAGAAGATTCTCAAAATCGACAAGCCCTTAGCTAAAATGACAAAGAAATATAGAAGATGCAAATAAATAAAATACTACTGACCCCACAGAAATAAAAAGTGATCATAAGAATATACTATGAACAACTTTATGCCAAAAAACTAGACGATGTAGATGAAATGGAAAAATTCTCAGAAAAGTACAAGCAACCTACACTGACTCTAGAAGATATAGATGACGTCAACAAACTAATCACAAGTACAGAGATAGAAACAGTCATCAAACAGCTCCCCAAAATGAAAAGCCCAGGACCAGATGGTTTCACAGGTGAGTTCTATCAAGCATTCAGAGACAATTTAATACCAATCTTACTCAAGTTCTTCCAAAAGATTAAACAAGAAGGAACACAACGAAACTCATTCAATGAAGCCAATATCACCCTAATACTGAAGCCAGATAAAGATATGAAAAGACTTGTGGGAGATGTTTGTGTGGGATGTGGTGGGAGGTGTGGGAGGTGGGCAACATGGGAATCCCAGTGGGTTCCGTGTAATATTTTGGGTACCTAAGCACCTCTTAAAATATATTTATATATATATACATAAATAACATTTTTGTAAGCAAATGCACATATATATGCATACACATTTATATATCATTTTGCAAATGTTGGTATGTATTGTGAAAATTTTGATTTTTACCCACAATAAAAAAAAATTAAAAAAAAAAAGATATGAAAAGAGAAAATTACATACCCATTTCTCTAATGAATACAGATGCAAAAATCCTCAATAAAATACTTGCTAATCAAGTTAAGCAACACATTCAAAGAATTATTCATCATGATTAAGTGGGTTTTATACCAGGCATGCATAATTCAATACAAGAAAATCAATCAGCTTAATACATCACCTTAATAAATCAAAGAAGAAAAGCCACATGATCTTATCAATTGATGCAGAAAAGGCATTTGATAAAATACAACATCCTTTCTTGATAAAAATACTATAAAAGATAGGAATAGAAGGAAACTTTTTCAACATATAAAACCCACAGCTAACACTGTACTCAATGGTGAAAGACTGAAAGCTTTCTTGCTGAGATCAGGGACAAGACAAGGATGCCCATTGTCACCACTGTTGTTCAATATTGTGCTGGAGGTTATAGCTAAAGCAATCAGGCAAGAAAAATAAATAAAAGACATCCAAATTGGAAAGGAAGAAGTAAAACTTTCATTATTCACAGATGATATGATCCTATATGTAGAAAGTCCCAAAAAATCTACAACAAAGCTGCTAAAACTAATAAATAATTTCAGTAGAGTGTCAGGATACAAGACCAATATGCAAAAATCAGTGGTGTTTGTATACAATTAAGTCAGGAAAAACATTCCATTTACAATAGCAACTAAAAAAATCAAATATTTAGCAATAAACTTAACCAAGGATGTAAAGCACTTGTATTCAGAAAACTATAATGCATTGCTCAAAAGAAATTTAAAAAAGACCCAAATAATTGGAAGAACATTCCATGCTCATGGACTGGAAGACTAAATATCATTAAGATGTCAATTTTACCCAAACTGATATACAGATTCAATGCCATCCCAATACAAATTCCACCAGCATTTTTCAAAGAAATGGAAAACACAATTGTCAAATTTATCTCGAAGGGTAAGAGGCCCTGAATAGCTAGAAACATCTTAAAAAGGGAAAGTGAACTTGGAAGACTCCCACTTCTAGACTTTAAATCATATTACCTAGCTACAGTGATAAAAACAACATGGTATTGGCAAAAAGATAAACACATAGACCAATGGAACCAAATTGATGATTCGGAAATAGACTCTCACACCTATGGCCAAGTGATTTTTGACAAGCCTGTCAAACCCACCCAGCTGAGACAGAACAGTCACTTCAACAAATGGTTTTGTGAGAACTGGATATCCATAGCCAAAAGAAAGAAAGCAGACCCCTATCTCACACCTTATACAAAAATTAACTCAAAATGCATCAAGGACCTAAATATAAAGGGAAGTACCATAAAGCTCCTAGAAGAAAATCTTCAAGACCTGGCGATAGGTGGTGGATTCTTGAACTTTACACCAAAACCCGAGCAAAGAAAGAAAACATGGATAAATGAGACCTCCTCAAACTTAAACACTTCTGTGATTCAAAGGACTTCATAAAAAAGTTGAAAAGGCAGCCCATTCAAATGGAGAAAATATTTGGAAACAACATATCCAATAATGGTTTGATTTCCATTTTAAATAAAGAGATCATACAACTCAACAATAAAAGAGCAAGCAATCCAATTAAAAAATGGGCAAAAGATTTAAATAGACATTTCTCCAAGGAGGAAATACAAATGGCCAAAAAGCATATGAAAAAATATTCCATATCATTCGTTATTAGGGAAATGCAAATCAGAACAACAATGAGATATCATCTAACACCACATAGTGTGGCCATTATTAAAAAGACAGAAAAGAATAAATGCTGGAGAGGATGTGGAGAAGTAGGAACACTCCTTCAATGTTGGTGGGATTGTAAAATGGGGCATCCTCTGTGGAAGATAGTTTGGTGGTTCCACAAGAAGCTAAACATAGAACTCCCATATGATCCAGCAATTCCTCTACTAGTAATATATCCAGAGGAACTAAAAACTATGACACGAGCAGCCCTCTGCACACTGATGTTCATAGCGGCATTATTTACAATTGCCAAAAGATGAAAACTACCTAAATGTCCGTCAAACAATGAATGGATAAACAAAATGTGGAACATACATATGATGAAATACTATGCTGCAGTAAGAAGAAATTAAATTGGAGCACATATGATAACATGGCCGAATCTTGAAGACATTATACTAAGCGAAGTAAGTCACACACAAAAGGACAAATATTGCATGGTCTCATTAATATGAACTAAATACGAAAAATAAACACATGCAATTAAAACCTAGATTAGAGGTTATTAGGAGATAAGAGGAGGGTTGAGAAGAACTACTGATGCTTAATGTATGTAGAAGTTTGAATTAACTTGCCTGTAAAAGTGTGGAAATGGATAGAGTTGATGGTAACACATTATAGTGGGTAGCAGCTGGTTTAGAAATGATATTGTGGCTGAAAAGTGTAGTCTGGGGAAGTAATTGTCAATTGAAAGAAAGCTAATCTAGGGACTGAATAACACAGTGAACCCAGAGGTGGATGAGAATTGTGGTTGATGGTACAGATGCAAGAGTGTCATTCTGTTTGCGGATGTACTTCACTATTGTAGGGTGGTAGGAATGTGGAGAAGCATGGGAAAACTAAAATTTGTGTGGCCTATAGACAATGATTAAAAGCAATACTATAATATTCTTGCATCAATGCCAAAGATATACTATGTTGATAATGGAGGGATCTGGCAAAAGTGTGCCAAATGTATGCTATGGACCATAGTTGGTGGTAATAGTCTGATGATATTATCTCATAATCTGTAACAAATGTTCCACCATGGTGTGGTATGTTGGTGAAGGGGTGTTGTATGGAAATTCTACAAATGTGCATGACTGTTTTGTAAGTTCACAACCTCTGTAATAAAAATATATAAAAAAAAATAGGGTGGGTTGGGGAAAAATACACCAAATATAAAATAGGGACTATAGTTAGTAGTATTTTGATGATGGTTTTGTATAATTTGTAACAAATGTTTCACAAAAATGCAAGGTATTGGTGGAGGAGTGATGTATGAGACTCCTGTATGATGTTATGCATCTTTATTTTGTAAGTTCACAATCTTTACTATACACTTATTGTTTGTGCATGTTCATGGATGAGTGATATACTTCAATAGAAATTTTTTAAAAAAGCAAAGTAATGTTATTTTCAAGGAATTAAGAAAAAATTAACTCTGATTCCAGAATTTTTCACTAAGTCAAGCTGTCATTTCATGATTGCAAAGTAAACATATTTTGAAATAAATAAAATTAAGAGTATTTGCTATTATCAGACTCTCATTGATGAAACCCCTAAAGAATATATCTTAAAAAGAAATAAATTGAATGCAAAATAAAGGTGTGAAATGCAGAAAAGAAATGGTGGACAAAGATATTAAACTACATGTTATCAAATTAAGGAAGTATGGTGGGAATACAAAATGGTATAACTGCTTTGGAAAACAACTCTTTAGTTTCTTAGATAGCTAAGTATATACCTGCCATATGATCTAGCAATCTCACTTCAAGGTATTTAACTTAAAGAAATGAAAACTTATGTTTACACAATATCTGTCCACTAATGTTTAAAGCAGTATTATTCATAAATGCCCAGATTTGGAAATAATACAAATGTCTTTCAGTGGGTGAATGAATAAATAAGCTGAGATACCTCCATACACTGCAATATGACTCAGCAATGGAAAATAACAAACCATTGCTATGCACACCACCATGGATGGACCTCACATGGACTCTGCTAAGTGATAGAAGCCAACCTCAAAGAGGACATACCCTATGAGTCAATTTCAGTTATTTTATGAAAGGGGCAGAATGGAGGACAGATGAGTGGTTGCTTGGACTAGGGATTGGGGAGAGAATATGGCTGTGAACAAGCAGTGAGAGAGAATTTTTTGGGTGTTTGAATTGTTCTGTGTCCTTTTCATGATGGCAGTTGTAAGGATCTATTCAATTGCTAAAAACTCAGTTTTACATGCAAAAAAAATAATGAATTAATTTGAATGTAAAATTTTTAATAAATATATTTAAATCTGAAAACCCAGCAATCCTTATTCCTTTAAAGAAGTTGTGGAATAAATTATTCAGCTTTATTCCTTAATTAGGAAAAATTGCCTCATAATCAAATCAAGTGTATTAGATTAATTTTAGAACACAGAATTTGCAATGCAAAGAGAAGTATTTAGAAATCCAATTAGCAAAAAAATAAATAGCTTTAATTAAGAGAGAAATATAAGTATTAGGAAATATTAAATTCCTGTATCAAGTAATATAATATTATGCTCTATTTTTAAAATAAATATTTTTTTTCAATTATGAGTTCTAAATGGTCAATGTAGACAATTAAGACTATTAAACTTATCTCTATGTTCACTCTCCAGAATAAAAATTAAATAAGCCTTGGTTGTATAAAACAAGAATAACAATGACAAAAATAATAATGATTAATTTGGAGGGCAAAATGGTGAAACTAACATACTGGACAATAAGCTTATGGAACGTGAAAGGCACCATGTTATTCAAGTATTCTAAGGTTGTTGTATCCCATTCTGGAGGTAGAAGAAGATATTGATTACACTTAAACGTAAAAATAGATATTATATTAGTTAGGCTAGGTCAAGTGCTATAAAATGCAAAACTCAAAACCTCGGTGGATTAACTCAACAGAAGTTTATGTGTCCTTACTGACACATTCTAAACCTAGTTAGCAAAGTGGACTGGTAGGTATTTGCGTTGCAACCCGGTCTCTTTATTATGAGATTCCTGATATTTACTTGGGTTCCTGATATTTACTTGGGTACCTTGTCTTCCAGATAGAAAATTATATTTCCCCACTTCCTTTATAGCTATATTTGTGCCTAAGAAACAATGTGCTGGTCAATGACATGTAAATTGATGAGTTTTGTGATACTTTTAAGAAGTCTCCTTGAAAGAGAGTGTTTACCCCCCTCTTCTTTTTCGCCATCTGGAATCAGATCAAATGGCAAGAGCCCAAAGAATCCCCTGAACCATGAGGCAAAGTCATTTGCAGAAGATGGTGGGGGTCCAAATAAAGGAAACGTGGACCGGACCCCATAGAGTCACCTTATCAACCATCACTACCTGCACGCTTCTTTGGTTGGAGAGAAATACATTCTTGCTTTGTGTTAGACGCAGTTATTTGGGGATTCTTTAATATGCAGCTGAACCTAATCTTAGTTGACACACTAGGTATGCTAGGGACTCTAATTTTTTAACAGACACTATTAGTCAGGGTTCTTCAGAGAAACAGCTGAAAGGAGATCACATCAGTTTTTGTATGCTTATATATGCATATCTATGTATGTATATGAATGTATCCATGTATACGCATACATATATATAAAACAGATTTATTTTAAGTAATTGGCTTGTACATTTGTGGGACTGGCAAGTATGAAATTCAAAGGGCAGGCCACTTAGCTAGAAATTCCCATATGTGGTTGCATCTTTAGGTCCAAAGCCCATAGGGCAGGCTAGCATGCTGGATACTGGGACAAGACCAGAGGGTATAATCTCGAGTCAGTATTTCTTTCTTCTTACTCGTAAGGCCTCCAACTGATCAGATGAAGCCCACCCACATTACGGAGCGGAATCTCATTTACTTAAAGTCCTGGTTGTGGGTGTTAATCCAATCTGTGAAATACCTCCACAGCAAGATCTAGACCAGTGTTTGAACAAACCACTGGACATCATAACCTAGCCAAGTTGACATATAAATTGAACCATCACAGCCCCTCTCTCTGTCTCTGATACTATACTTAATGGGTTAGATGTCAGAAGCAAACAGTTAAAATCACAAATAGCAACATGGAGGCCCACGTTTATTGCTGACATTTAACATTGTATTTTAAGTAATTGGCTGTGCAGTAAAACAAGAAAGAACAATGAAATTATTATGATTCAAATGCAAGAAACTGAACTGTATTTATTTTCAGAGACATGATTTTCCACGTAGAAAACACACATTAATGCTTAGATAAGTTATTAGATTTCATAATACAATTCAGCAAGTGTGCTAGATATAAAATCAGTTCAGAAAAAAATAAATTGCTATCTGTGCCAGAAAAGAAGTTAGAGAATATAATTTAATAAGAGAAAAGTACTAAACTACTCTGAGGTATAAGTGACCTATGAAGAAATCTAAAAAAAATTACAAGACCTTTGTAAAGAAAATGATGAGGCTATTTTTTTAAAATGTGGTAAGATGTATCTCAATATAACAAAGATGAAATTTAAAAATTAATCTATAAAGTCATTGCAATTCCAATTAATATCACAACAATTTTTTCATAGACTTGATATTTCAAAAATAAATGTGGACGCTCAAAGGCTTCAATTTAGGAGAAGTAAATATAGGAGGAATTTTCATAGGTATAAAATTATAATGAAATTATAGTAATTAAAAGAGCATGTTACTAGAGTAATGATAGGTAAATAAATCAATGCTATAGAATGGGTAGTAGAAATTTTCTAAAACATTATAGAAGAGAGGTAGCATTATGAATGCATGAGGAAAGAATGGACCATTCAATAAATTTGACTGGGTTTATTGATTAACCATATGGAAAAACAAAAATAGTTCACTCTTATCAAGTACACATAAAATATATGGATTGATTTAAAAAGTATCAAAATCAAATATTAAAAATCATAAAAATTATCCATGTGTAGCAGTTTGGTATTATGAATTCCAAAAATAGATATTGGATTATGTTTATAAACAGATCTGTTCCTCTGGGTATTTTATTTTATTTTATTTTTTAAGATTTTATTTATTTATTCATTTATGCCCCCCTTGCTGCTTGTGCTCGCTGGGTCAGCCAACCATGCAGCGCGGGCGGGCCTGCCCTCACCAGGAGGCCCCGGGAACCGAACCCGGGGCCTCCCATATGGCAAACGGGAGCCCCACTGATTGAGCCACAGCCGCTTCCCGCTCTGGGTATTTTAGATTGTATTAAATTCAGAGGTTTCACTTTTACTTGATTAAATAATGATTAAGGCTTTCATTGGGCCACTTCAGTAGCATGTTGAGTCCACACCCCCTTGGTTGGTGGGGACTCACAGAATAAACTACACAGCCCAGGAGGTGGAGTTTTTGAGCTTGAGCCCCAGGAAGTAAACATGCAGGAGAACACAGAAGAATAGGATGGCTCCGTAGACATGGCAGAGGCCCTGGGAAGAGAGAATGCCTGACAGTCTACAGCTGACCTCGTGGAGAGAAACGAGCCATGGAAGAGAGGAGACTTATCCCAGCCTACCGGTGATACTGGAAGAAGCTGGGACCACAGAGCCTTAAGAGGAAGAGGAAGTCTGGACCCTTACAGAAGTCAGAAACCATCTCACTCCAAAATGTGGCAACAGATTTTGGTGAGGGAAGTAACTTATGCTTTATGGCCTTGTAACTGTAAGCTTCTACCCGAATTAAATGCCCTTTTATAAAAGCCAACAGATTTCTGGTATTTTACATCAACACCCCTTTGGCTGACTAATACACCATGGATTCAAAAGATCACAAAGGATATGACTAATACTTCTACATTCAAATAGATACTTTGTAGATAGAACAGACTTTAATAATACCAGAAATGGACATACCATAAGCTGGTAAAGGATATTTGCAATACAGATGCTATCACAGGATTAGCATGCAAATGAATATAGAAAACTCTGGCAATAAAAAATTATAACGAATGAGTAAATCGTATAGTGATTTTCTTCACAGAATTGTAAATAAACATAAAGATACCTGCTCAATTTTACTGGAAATTTGGGAAATGCAAAGTACTAATGCAATGAGGTACAATAGAAAAGCAATTAATTTGAAAAAAATTGAAAAGCATGACAATAAAGAATGTAAGAGGTAGTTTGGAAAACAAGAATGATATACTCTGCCAGTGGCAATTAGTCCAACAGTTTGGGAGAAAAATTGCCTTCATCATAAAGGTTGAAGATATGCTTATGACACAACAAAGAAATTTTATTCTTAGATGATATCCTAAAAAATATTTTGAGTACAAGAAAGAAATGCACAAATTACATATGTATAGGAATAACAAAAAATAAAATATGGTATATTCATACAATGGCATATTATGCAATGATTGAAATTATTGAACTAGAGCTTTATGAATAAATTCAAAATATAAAGTTTATTTACTAAACTTTAATTAGTTTAATAAAAAGCAAGTTTCAGAAGAGAGTAAAATCTAGCTAATACTTATGAAGTAAAATATGAAATGGGAATGATAAAAACAAATTTCAGAATGGTAGTTATCTTGGGGGAATAATATGTAGGAAACTTCAGTGTTATTTCTAAGGCTTTACAACATTTCATCAACCTATAAAGAAACCTTTTACCTCTAGTAGTTACTTCTATCCTGCAGCGCCACCCCATCCCTATACCCTGGCAACTACTAATCTACTTTCTATATTTGTAGATTTGCCTGTTTTGGACAGTTCATATTAAGTATATCATATAATAGGTGGCCTTTTGTGACAGCTTTATTTCACCTAAGAACTTAGCATAATGTTTCTTAGGGTAAACATATGCTACAGATTTCTTATAATTTTTATTCTTTATTTTGCAATAATTACAGATTTGCAGGAAATTGTGAAGACAGTCCAGAGAGAAAACTAGCTTGTGTCCTGCACCCGGTTTCCCTCAATGATGTATAGCTGTTTGTCATTTTAACGCATGTATATAATCTCATAACCATCTCTGCAAACACAATCCAGAACTCTTCCATCACATTGAGCTCTCCCTCCTGCTACTCATTTACAGTCACAACTGCCCATACCCACCCCCATCATTCACCATTACTGACACTGGCAACAACAGATCTGTTCTTATTTTCTGAATATCATGTTATATAAATTGAACTTACCTTTTGAGATAGAAATTCTTTAATCAGCATAAACCCCTTGAAATCCATTCATGTTGTGTGTATCGGCCGTTCATTCCTTGTAATGCTGAGTTGTATTCAGTGATAGGAGTTTACCAAAGTTTGTTTAACCATTCATCTACCCAGGGACATTTTTGTTGATTTCCAGTTTTTGAATATTATATATTAAGTTGCTATTAACCATCAGGCCCACTTTTATTTTTAAGATTTTATTTATATATTTATCCTCCTCCCGCCCCTCACTATTGTGGCATTCTCTGTCTGCTCTCTGCTGTCTGCTCTCTGTTCATCTTCTTTTTAGGAGACACTGGGAACTGAACCCGGGACCTTCCATGTGGGAAGAAGGCACCCAATCACTTGAGCCACCTCTGCTCCCTGCTTGTTGTGTCTCTCATTGCGTTTCCTTGCTTTGTCTTTTCATTGCGTCATCTTGCTGCATCATCTTGCTGCGTCAGCTTACCACGCCAGCCTGTCCCATCAGCTCCCTGAATGCTCGTCTTCTTTAGGAGGCACAGGGAACTGTACCTGGGACCTCCCATTTGGTAGGTGGATGCCCAGCTGCTTGAGCCATATCCACTTCCCAGGCCCACTTTTACTTAGGGATGTAAGTTTTCATTTCTCTGGGACAAATACCCAGCAATGAGATTGCTGCATATTATGGTAAGTATATGTTTTGTTTAAGAAACTATTTCCCAGAGTGGCTGTACAAATTACATTCCCACCAGAAAGGAATAAGAGTTCCAAATTCTCTGAATTTTTACCAGAATTTGATATTTTCTTTTTTTTTTTCTTTCAATCTCTTTAAGCATATGTGTAGTGACATCTCTCAGTGGTCTTAATTTTAATTTTCCTAATGGCTAGTGATGTTAAACAGTGCTCACTTGGCATTCATTTATTGCCTGGTGAAGTGAATTTTGATGTCTTTTGTCCATTTTATAATTGCATTGTTTGTTATTATACTGTTGAGTTTTGTTTTGTTCTTAACAAATGTATTTAATAGAAAATACAGTTTAACACATGCTAAACATTGATGATTGGTGCATTATTCCTTTTTCTGTGACTTTTTAAAGGCATTTATAATGGCTCTAAAAAAGCACTTGTAACTGCTCTTAAAAAAAACTGCATGGTTTTTCTGTTTTATACAGAAAAATCATGCAGAAAGTACAAAGTTCCCATGTAAGTCTCCACCCTTTATATACAGAGTTTTCCCTATTACTAACATCTGCATTAGTGTGGTAACATGCTACGATCAATGAAACAATATTAGCTTAATTATACTATTAAATATAGTTTAGAATTTACATTATGGTCTACTCTGTGTTTTAAAATTTTTATTCTGTTAACATATATAAAACTAAATTTTCTGATATTATGCACTTCCAGAAATGCAATTCAATGGTGTCAATTACATTCATAATGTTGTATTACCATCCCAATCCTCCATTACCAAAACTTTTCCATCATTGCAAGGAGAATACCTGCATCAATTAAGCCTTGACTCCCCATTCCTTATTCCCATCCTGGTAGCCTGTATTCTAGTTTTTGACTCCATGAGTTGCTTCTTCTAATTATTTTATACAAAATGAGATCATAGAACATTTGTCCCTTGTGTTTGGCTTATTTTACTTGATATCATGTCTTCAAGGTTCATCCATGTTGTCGCATGCATCAGAACCTCACTACTTTTTAAGGCTGAATAATAAGTCATTGTATGTATATACCACATTTTGTTTATCCATTCATCTGTTGATGGACACTTGGGTTGCTTCCATTTCTGACTCTTGTGAAGGATGCTGATATGAATGTCAGTGTACAAATATTTTTTGAGTCCCAGCTTTTATTTCTTTTGGATATATCCCTAGAATTTGGACTGCCAGATATTTTAGTTGGCCAAAGCCTGCCAATGTAATATAGTAGAAATGAGGTGGTTTCCACAATGGGATTTATTAAGTTTAAAGCTTACAATTCCAAGACTGGAAAAAATGTTCAAATGAAGGCATGAGGCAATGTTGTTTCCCTGAAGGTCGGCAACTGGTGATCCTGGACTCCTGTCATGTGGCAAGACACATGGCTCAAGGGGTCTCTGCCTCCTTCAGGTTTACTCTCTTCCTGAGCTTAGATGTGGGTGATAAGGCACATGGCAGGATATAATGGTGGTGACAGTTCATCTCTTCCCTCTCCTTTGGACCTCATTGCTAGTTCTGATTCATGCTACTCCATCTGTGACTTTTCTCCCGTGTTTGTTGATTTCAACTCCTTGAGACTTCTTTCTGTCACTGCAGCTTTTTACCGTGTCTGTGGATATTATTCCTCCATTTATAAAGAAGTCCAGTAAGAGGACTAAGACTCACTCCGGGCAGTGTCTTACAGACGTAATCTAATAATTACTGAATTAGATTCAGTCCCTTAACTGAATCTAATCAAAGGTCCAATCTACAATAAGTTTATATGCACAGTAATGGATTATCTCTAAGGACATGATCTTCTGGGATCCACCCAGCTTCAAACTATTACACCAGGCAATATGATAATTCTATGCTTAATTTTCTGAGAAACCAGCAGACTGTTTTCTACAGCAGCTGCACCATTTTACGTTCCCACCAGCAATGTACAGGGATCCTGTATCTCCACATTTTCTCCAACACTTGTTATTTTCCAGTTTTTTAACAGTAGCTCAAAGAAAAATTTGAAAAATATACACAGAATGAAATAAGAGACTCAAAATGGTTCACTGAGTTTTGAGAAATCTTTATATATTCTACATACTAGTCCTTTGTCAGATTTGTGGTTTGCAAATGTTTTACCCCAGTCTATAGGCTGTCTGTCCATCCTTGTAACTGAGTAAAAAGTTTCCAGAGTAAATGTTTATGTACCATACTTTTGATGTCATGACTAAGAATACTTTTGCTGAAGATCAATGGGCCAAAAATGTTAGGATTCTTTTCTGGACACTTAATTATTATTTTATCTGTATGTTTATCGTTATGCCAGTACCACACTGTCTTGATTGCTGTAGGTTGGGAAATGTAAAACCTCCAACTTTGATTTTCTATTTCAAGATTGTTTTGAGTATTCTGGTTCATTTGCCTTTTATTATTAATTTTAGATCAGCTTGTTGATTTATTTACAAAGCCACCTGGGATTTTGGCCAGGATTGTATTGAATGTATATTTCATTTGGGGGAGTATTGCCACCTTAACAATATTAACTCTTGGATAGATGAACAGAGGAATATTTCCAATAATTTAGATCTTCTTTAATTTCTTTCAAAAACAATTTATAGCTTTCAGGTTATAAGTTACACTTATTTTGTTAAATTTATTTATGTGATTTATTAATCTTCCCCTGCCCCCGAGATGACTCCCTTGTCTGTTTACTTGTTGTCTGCTCATTGTTTTTGCTCGTTGTTTTTGCTCATTGTCTGCTTGCTATCTACTCATTTCTTCTTCTTTAGAAGGCACTGGCAACCAAACCCAGGGCCTCCCATCTGGGAGGCAGGTGCCCAACTGCTGAGACACATCCGCTCTGTGTTTTATTAATCTTTTGATGTATTGTAAATGAAATTGCCTCTTACTTTCATTTTTAGGTTGTTCTTTGCTATGGTATAAATACGATTGCTTTTTGTGTATCCTGCAATCTTGCTGAAAACATTTATCAGTTCTTGTAGGTTTTTAGTGGATTTTGTGGTGCTGTTAGCATGCATGATCATATCATCTGTGAATAGAGATTGTTTTACTTCTTCCTTTCTAATCTAGATTTTTTTCTTGCTAAATTTCTCTCTCTAGAACCTCAAGTATAATGCTCAATAGAAATGGTAAGCACAGATATCCTTGTCTTGTTCCTGAGTTTAGAGTGAAATCATTCTGTCTTTCATCATGCATCATGATGTTAGCTATGGCTTTTTCATAGATGTCCTTTATCAGGTTAAAGAAGGTCATTTCTATTCTTAGACTATTAAGTTATTTCCTTTTTATCATAAATGGATGCTGTAATTTGTCCAATATTTTTGTGAGTCAAATTATATGATAATGTGACTTTTTTTTTTTTTTTACAGTATATTACATTGATTTATTTTCAGATACTAAACCAGTCTTGAATCCTAGGATAAATCTTACTTGGTCTTGGTGTGTAATCTATTTTATGTGTTGCTGAATTCAACTTGTTAGTATTTGAGGATGTTTGTGTCTATATTCATAAAGGACATCGTTTTGTAGTGTTCATTTCTTGTGCTACCTGCATCTTGTTTGGTTTCAGGGCAGTACTGGCCTCATAAATGAGTTGGTATGTGTTTCCTGTTCTTCATTTATTTGGAAGAGTTTGTGAAGGATTAATACTAATTTTTCTTAAAGTTTTGTTAAAAGCCGTCCAGTCCTGGGATTTTCTTTGTGAAAAATTCTAAAATTTCTAATTCAATCAATTTGCCTTGAAAATCATTGAATAAAAATGGAAAAATTAATATGCAATTATTCTTTTATCATTATCTGAAAAATTACCTTTACTGAACTTCTTTGTTTTATGTGAGTGTATGTGTTTGTATATGTATAGATTTGTATTATTATCTGGTGTCACATTTTTTTCCGACTGAAGAACTTCAGCATATTTGTAAAGAAGGTCATTTAGCAACAAATTTTCTCAATTTTGTTTGTCTAGAATGTCTCTATTTCTCCTTAATTTTTGTGTTATAGCTTTCCATTTATAGGATTCTGACCTGGCAGTTTAATTTTTTCTTTCACACTATTAGAATGTCATCCCATTGCCTTCTGGAGTCATAGTTTCTGATGAATTTAATCTTATTTTGGTTCCCTTGTATGTGGTGAGTCATTTTTCACTCGCTGCTCTCAAGATTGGTATTCCAACTTTTGACACATGTGTGTCTTGGTGGGAGTATCTTTGAATTAATCAGTATTGGGGTTGTTAATCTTTTTTGATGTCTAGATTTGTGGTTTTCACTAAATACATGATGTTTCTGCCATTATTTCTTTGAATTATTTTTGTCTCTTTCTTTTTCTCCTCTTCTTTTAGTGCTCCCAAAACACATATTGTCCCATATTTCTCTTATATCTTCTTTTTATTCATTATTTTTTTCTCCATTTTTTTATATCATGTGATCACTGTTGCTATTCCTTCAAGTCTGCTTATTCTTATTTGTACCAGCTCAAAACTGGAGGCCTTTCTAGTAAATTTTTCTGTTTAGTTACTGGACTTGTCAACTAAAAATTGCCAAATGTTATTTTTTTTCATGTTTTCTTTCTCTTCAATATTCTGTATGTGATGAGACCTTGTCATTTTACCATCCTTTAATTCTTTACATATGGTTTCTTTTAGTCTTTTAGTTCTTTGAACATATTTATAATAGCTGCTTTGACGTTTTTGTCTGCTAAATTCAAGATCTGTGTTACTCAAAGGCAATTTCTAGTACTTGCTTAGCTGCTTCCTATATATACCTCCCAGTTTCCTCTCTTGTTGCATGCCCTATAATTTTGTTTGTTGTCATTTTAGATGTAGTTTAGATGATATTTTGTAGTAACTCTGGATACTGCTTTTTACCTATGGGGGATTTTTTTGTTGTTATTTTTGGTTATTTGGTGTCTTGGTTGAACTAGTTCTGCAAAGCCTACTTCCTCTAAAGTGGACATTCTCTGATAACTCTGCTAAGCTTTTTTGCCCCTCTTATTTTTTTAATTTAATATGAATTCCTAGAGGTCACCCCTGGGTCAACATAAGTCAATTATTGGTCAAATGTTGTACTTAAGCCCCTTAGCCATTTAGATTTTCTGTCTTTACTGGTGTGTGTGTGTGTATGTGTGTGTGTGTGTGTATGTGTGTGAGAGAGAGAGAGAGAGAGAGAGAGAGAGAGAGAGAGAGAAAGAGACTTGGAGACTATAATCACAGTTCATGGAGTTCCCAGTTTTGTTCCACATTCAGCCAAGGATTAGAAGTTTAGAATTTTCCTCTCCAGTTGCTCTTGAGAGAGTTCAGCCTTGGGCATGCCCACAATTTTCCAGATCACTGAGTCTGGGTGTAATTTTAGTTTTCATTCTGGCTTACTTGGATTTTCTCCTGGCTTACAGTAGCTAATTGTTCAACCAGTGTTTGGTGAGAGGTTGATCTTAAGCCTCTTGAGCCAGCAGGAATTCTGCCTTTTGATGATGGATCTGTATGTGGCTTGGAGAATGCCTTCAAGTCAGCCCCACACACTACTCTGAGAGCTCCTGAATAGGTGTAATTCAGCACATGCACATGGACTTACAGACCCTCAGAAATGAACGTGACCCCAGGAGGGCAATTTCTGACTCTTTTTCCCTGGTTCTCTCTGTTAGACTTTGGGCTCATTGGCTTATTGCTACTAGTACCATTGAGCTACCACCACCCTCTTCGTTGCTCACCACCAAGACCTTAATTATTTTCAACATACCCTTCAGCATCAAGTTTTCCATGTTCTGTTATAAAGAAAGTCAGTACCCTTAGGCAGATCCACAGGGCTTCCTGTCTTCACCTCCTACCTCTCTCTCCTGGGCAGAACTTTTGCACAGCAGCTTCTCCCAGAGGGACATCCCTGCTCAATGGGTGGGGATTGAGGGGAAGGAAATGACAACCTCTGGTTTTCTTGACTTGTCCCTTTCAGCATGGAATCTTTACCACACCCATGAACTATGGCTATGGTGATTGATACCCTAGTATTATCAGTCTGACATGCCTGGATTAGTGCTTCCATGATTTGAGTGTCATCTGGGTGAAGGAAGGGAGCCCTATTCTCTTGGCTGCATTTGTCCAGAATAAAGCTTCTGCAACAGGAAGCTGGGGGATAGGAGGTTAGGTACCCTACTCCTCTTGAGGTAAAACCAGGATACCAAACTTAGGTCTGCAGAGATAGTGATCCCTATTTCTTGGACACACTGCCCAGACCATTTGGAAGGTGGATGGGAGCAGGCCTTGGCTCAAATTCCACAGAATCTTGCTTTTCTTACAGTTAGTAGATTTTCTTGAATCTACAACCTCTCCATTTCTTGAATCCCTATTTGCTGTATGTCATTAGGTTAGTTTTCAGAGACTTTAAATGGGTTTCTTATAGTTTTCATCATTAAGTGGGGAGAGAGTGTGCCAAGCTCCTCACACAGCCATTCTGGAAGTCTTTCCCTATGCTTGTCAGCTCATTGTTGTAAGATAATGGGAATACAAGCCACTTTCAAGGCAAGTGTCTTGGAAAGGGGAATGGAGAAATGGTATCAGCTGTGCAAACCTCCTTTTTTTTGCAAAAGCCAAATTCTTCCGAGAATATTGTCATAGTTCTACAAATGTCTTCTTAGTCAAAATTATATCACATGCTGTCCCTAGCTGCAAAACCATAGTCAAACATGGATTTTTAAAAATTATTTCTAATGGGAGTGGCCTATAAGAAGGGAGCTGGGAAACTGATTTGATGGGTCAATAAATGGTGTCTATAACTCACAATTTAGGAATATCAGGCATTGTGTTACACCTGTATTCACAACTTTAACGTAATTAGAACCCCAAAGCAATTGGAAATAATCATTGCTTCAAACTAAAATAATGACCACATGAAAAACTGGATAATATTTTAACATAGGTGATTACAAATTGAGGTTAATTTTGGTATAAAATAAGTACCCTCTGATTTAAACTGATAACTCAGGAACAGTGGTAAACTTATCATAGATTAACAAGAAATGATTGATGTGATTGGAGATAAAGCTAATAACATCATTACAAGAAATTTATGCTCCTGGTCCTTGGTGCATAACACTTTACCCTCCTTTTCCCTTTCACTTGGGAAATAGCATCCATGGAGAGCTCTGCAACTTCTATGACCCACATGCCAACAATGAATTTGCATTTTTTTTTGTTTGTAGCACCATTTCAGTTATTTATTTTGTCCTGAACAAATATGATAGCTGGATATTCTCTATTGATTATTTAGCTTCTTATCATTATCTGCTTTTGGGAGCAGATTGTGATGTATTTTTCTCTCATTCCTGCCTGTTGTCTCCTTTTTCTACCATTCATAGGTAATATAAGTAATCTTTTTTCAAGTCAACACTGGAGTCAAACAAATAACTTTATTGACAACATACTTCACCATCTGAAATTATCATTATTTGTGTTCTATATTTGCATAGCATACATAAAATCTTAACAGTTCTTTATAGTACTCGAGGAGATTAAGTCATCTAACAGCATATAAAAAGGTTACTTGCCGGTTAATAAACTTGTTGGAATGTAGGGAAGAGAAAATGGCTAACCTAATTTGTAAGAAATGTGGGTCTTTTCATCGATTTTCTCCCCTATCATTAGTATATAGAATAAGAATCCAATATAGCTGAGCTCTGAGGATGTGGAGATGTTCTCTTTTATGTCTGTATCTCTCTACAGGGCTGTATAAATCTCTAAGTTGATTTAGCTACAAGTATCTATTTATAAAAAATTTACCTCAAAGTAATTAAATCAGAAATGCATGTATGTCTACACCAAGAACCCTGTGAGTATAGGTCATAGGTATTATTGAAACAACATGCTATTGTGAGGCACCTGAATTTAACCAAGTGCCTGAAACCAAATCTGCTAGGCAGGGTGCAGGCAAATGTTTTCCCATGAACAATTAAGAGGGTGCCTTAAATATCTTTGAGTTTCCTCAGAGTTAGAATAATAATTCATAAAGTAGTTTGTAACATTTATGTTGAGATAAAAAGGTATTTATAGGCTATCACCATGCTTACCTGCACAAAACTTTGGATAATTATGAATATATCACTGGATATATCCAGAAACAAGCAAATAATTTACAAACGTAAATTTGACTCTAAAAAGTGTTATAATTGATCCTGTACAACTCTTAGATATAAACAAATCAAATAAATCACATGGGAGAATTTCACTTGCTACAAGTAAATTTTAAAAGTTAAAGGACATGTAAAATAAACATTTTAAGAATTGAAAGATAATGATGTATTCTTTGATATGTAATACAAAATAATTATTTATTCATACTTCCCAATGCTCTGCCATAAAAAGTGGGAACTCTGTATACTGTGTTTTGTGATTAGCCTTAGATGATTTAAGTAGGTTTGCCTCCTATGAGATTTTGGAAGAATTTAGTTGTTTCTAGAGGAACTAATATTGATTTTAAGAATCTTGTACCTTTAAGGCATCTGAACCAAGGAAAATATATTGATTGGTTAACTCAATCAATCCACAAATACTGTACTTCTAAATTTATTAGTTAAAGCTGTTCACAGTTTTCCAGACATTGGACAGCCTATGTTTTTGTTGCAGCATGTTTTATTTTTCCCATAATAACTTTTGTTTTAGTGGCTGAGAATAATTTATTATAATCTCTCACAGCTCTTTGTATTGACTGGTCTAGCAAGACAGTCTTCTAATGGTCTTGCTTGACGTCCCTTATGTGATTGTAATCAGATAGCAGGTGGTGCTGGAGTTCTCTGGGGCTCGACTTCATTCATATGTTAGGCCCCTTGGTTCACGTAGCTTCTCTCTCTCCACTTAAAGTCTCATTCTCCCTGTGGCTTCTCTCTCCTTCAAGGTGGTCAAGCAGAGCAGGTGTAGCTCGATGGTTGAGGGCCTGCTTCCCTTGTACAAGGTACCTGGGTACCTTCAAAAAAAAAAACAAAACCAACTCTCATTGAGGAGCGGGCGAAGCTCAGTGGTTGAGTTCTTGCTTTGCATGTATGAGGTCCCATGTTCAATCCTTGGTAACTCCATTAAAAAAAAAAAAAAAAAAAGAAGTAGTCAGACTTCTTACATGATGCTATCTTCCAAGAGTATAAGATTGAAAGCAACCAGGAAGTTTGAAGCCTTATACCTGGGCATGACACAGTATCACTTCCAGCCTTCCTGCCTAAGTTAAAGCAAGTCACAGGGCCAGTCCTGATTGAGTGAGAGAGAGCCTACTCAACTGTATCAATTTCAGGAGAGATTGTCCACTGGTTACCATTTTTGGAAACTACCTACCCCATATACTTCATTTGTAAGCTGGACAACGCAGAATTTCAATCCAAAATATTAAGAGTATTTCATGGCTCAAACAGGGAGTATCTTTGAGAAGAAGCAGGAAGAGGGAAGATACTCCAAGTTGAAGGAGGACTTTGAAACAGGAGGACTTTGAAGCAGTAGGTACTTTCTAGGTCCTTGCAACTGGGCAGATTAGAGTGTGAAGAAGGTGGAACAAATCGGTCAATGCATAACTTTGTGCACTCAGAAGGCTTACTTGAAAACACTTATTTTTATGAGAACTCTAGAAGAAGGTATTCTGGCACATTTTAAGCATATATAGCTGTCTTTTCAAAGACAGAAAGGAATTCAGACATTGTTGGAAATGTACTAGGATCAATAGATTGTAAAACCAAATCAGAGAAAAAAATAAAATAGCAAGCTAGGAGAGGGTGGCAGTAAAAAGGATTTTCATGGCACTGGACAGATACAAAAAAACAGCATCTCCTCTTTCCCATTCCCCTGGAGCCTCCCAAAAAGCAATATCTGTGCCCTCATAGCACAATTTGCAAGTTTAGAGGACAAAGCTAGGGCTCAGGCTCTTTCATGAAGACAATCCTCATTTCTAAGTATGCTAAGGCTGGGAACTTCCCTGACATGAGTGGATTGAGATTCCTTTTTCTTGTGCTGAATCACCATTCAATGCCAAACAACTTTTCCTTAGGTTTATGTTTCTTAAACATGTCCAGATTCTCATCACATTGTTCTCCTCCATTTAAAAATATATGCTCTGCTGGTACCTGAAATAATGCACTCCTGGAAAACTGCAGTTCTGTAAAAGTTATTTCATTCAGTCAAAACTCAATGGAAAATTTGTTGCTTAATGAGGAAATTCTAATTATTTTATAAACTCCTTGAGGCAGCAACTGTGTATCTACAACTTGTTTTTTCTTCTATCTCTTGGACTCATCGCCTACCTTCTCTGACGTAATAGTTTTAATAAGCAACTTGAATTACTAATAATATACTTTTGTCTCATTCTTTGACAGAGAAATGTCATTTCATTATTATGTCTCTACATGTTTCATGTCGAGTTTTTTTGTTTGTTTGTTTAAATAATTTCTCCTAAGGTTGTTTTCAGTATGCAGATCATTTTGCAGGCTTTTCACATAACAGCTGAATGGGTTTAATTCAGGCTGAAAAAGCTAGCTTCACTTACAAGTAATTAATTTAGGCTTCAATTATCTCAAGGAATTTTTGAAGATAACACAAGTAAATCTTAGGAGAGTCAAATTGAGCGCTGAGAGAAAATAAATTCTTTGCAGTTTATTGTTTGTTCTTTTTTAATTTTTATTTGGGGGTGGGGCAGCAAGGCAGGTTTTTTAATTAAATAGTAAAATAATTACCAGCATCGTCTAATTCACCTGGAGTTGAATAATTCAAAGAAGCTGAAAACCAGGTTTGCTAAAGAGGTAGAATGATTGTTATAAATAAGAGAAAAAAAAATACCATTTCTATATTATATTTTAAAACATAAGATTTCACAATATCCCTGTTTTCAAATACTTGAAGTGTTCTATGGGTAATGATTAATTTTTAAACAGTTGATTTTATAAGAGAAGTTGCAAGTTTACAGAAAAATCATGCAGAAAATATAAAGTTCCCATAAATAACCCCTTACACATGCAGTTTTCCTTATTAATAAACCTACATTAAGATGGTAACTGTTACAATTGATGAAACAATATTATTATAATTATTCTATTAACTAAAGTTCAAAGTTTCATTAGGTTTCACTGTGCTATGCTTTTTCTGTTTTGATTTTTCTTTTCAAATATTTATTCTAGTAATACATATGTAAACTAAAATTTCCCCTTTTGACCACTTTCAAATTTATAACAATATATATTATATATATAATATATATAAATATGTATTAAATATGGTATTAAATACATTCACAATGTTGTGCTACTTTCCCCTCCATCCATTAACAATGCTTTTCCGTCAACACAAACGAGTATCTGTACTACTTAAGCATTAACTCTCCATTCCCTACACATAATCTGGCCCCACATAGCCAGTATTCTAGTTTCTAATGCTATAAATTTGCTTTTTCTAATTATTTCATATCAGCGAGATCATACAATATCTGTCCTCTGTGTGTGACTTATTTCACTCAACATGATATCTTCAAGTTTCATCAACATAGTCAAATGCATCAGAACTACATTTCTTTTTTTGGTTGAATAATATTCCACTGTATGTACATACCACATTTTGTTTATACATTCACCTTTTGATGGATACTCAGTGTGCTTATATCTTTTGACAATTGTGTGTAATGCCACTATGAACACTGGTGTGCAAATATCTGGATGAGTTCCTGTTTTTAATTCTTTGGGATATATACCTAGAAGTGAGATTACTAGGTCATATGGTAATTCTATACTTTATCTGTACCTGCTAAACTGTTATCCACAGCAGTTGCGCCATTTTACATTCCCTCTAACAAAGAATGAGAATTCCTATCACTTCAGATCCTCTCCAAAATTTATCTTCTAGTTTTCATTAGTAGCTATTTTAGTGAGTGTTAAATGGTATGCCATTGTAGATTTGCATTTCCCTAATGGTTAATGATATGGAGCACCTTTTTTATGTGCCCATTGGCCATTTGTATATCTTCTTTGGAGAAATATCTATTCAAGTCTTTTGCCCATTTTTTGGACAATTTGCTTTTTTCTTGTTGAATTTTAAGATTTCTTTATATATCAATAATAAATCCTTATCATGTATGTGACGTCCAGATATTTTCTCCCATTTTGTAGGTTGTATTTTACTTTCATGATGAAGTCCTTTGATGCACAAAAGGTTTTAATTTTGATGAAACCCTATTTATCTATTTTTTCCTTTGTTGCTTGTGCTTTGGTATAATATCTAAGAAACCATTGCTAACCCAAGTCCTGGAAGATGCTTTCCTAAGTTTTCTTCTAGGAGTTTTATAGTTCGGGTTTTTATATCTAAATCTTTGATCTATTTACAGTTAATTTTTATATATGGTGTGGGGTAGGAATCCACCTTCACTTTTTTTTTGTATATGAGTATCTAGTTTTCTCAGCAAGATTTTTTGAAAATAGTGTTTTTCCCATTTAGTGGAGTTGGCACTTTTATCAAAAATCAATTGATCACAGATGTGATGATTTATTTCAGAACTCAAAATTCAATTCCATTGGGCTATATGTCATCCTTATGATAGTTATATGAAGTTTTGTTTACTGTATCTCTGTAATTATTAGCAAACATCAAGTGCCTACTTGTGTTAAGCATTCTTTAAAATGATTATATTTTCCATCATTTAAATCTTATAGTTCTTATGTAGGTTTTACGTAGGTTTTAACATTGCACTGCATTTCTGATGCAAAGTACCAGAAATCTGTTGGCTTTTATAAAGGGTATTTATTTGGGGTAAGAGCTTACAGTTACAAGGCCCTAAAGAGTCCATCTCAAGATACCATAAGAGGTACTTTCTCACCAAATCTGTTGCCACTTGTTGAAGTAAGATGGTGGGTGATCTCCGCCTGGTCTCTCCTTCCTTCTTCCTCTTAAGTCTCATTGGGCACAACTTCTTCTGATCTCAGCTGTAGGCTGGTAGAGGGCTCATCTCTATTCCTGGGGCTTTAGCTGTTTGAGCCTTTTACTTTCTGTCAAATGGAAGGACTGAAATTACCAAGTCCTCTCCTCTTCCATATCTATGGAGCTCTCTCTCTTCCTGTGTTCTCTGTGTCTTCTTGAGTGAGTGTCCATTTATATCAGCCCACCAAGGGGGAAGGGACTCAACCCTGAGTCATGCCTTACTGATGTGATTCAATCAAGCCCTAATCTTAATATAATTTAATCAAAGACATTTCAGTTGAATCTAATTTAATCAAAGGGTATCATACCCAGAGGAATAGATTAGTTTACAAGTTTAAGTTCTCTTTTTGGGGTTAATAAATAATCTAAAACTGCCACAAAGTCTATTATTGAAAAAGGATACATTCCAGGAGTAAATCCAATTATAAATTATCACTTGCTTATGTAAAAAACACTGAAATATTATGGTGAAAAGAAGTGTTTTTTTTTTTTTTTTTAAATGAGTAGTTTTGATTCCACCGGATTTAAAGACAATGAATCTTTATCTACTTTACACCATATACAAAAATCAATTCCAGATGAATTATAAATGCAAATCTCAATGTTAAAGAAATAAGAGCTTTAAAACTATATACAGAATCATATTTTTAAGACCTTGAGGTAGGCAAATTTTCTTAATGGAAGAACAAAAAAGTTCTAACCACAAATAAAGTATTAATGAATTGGACTATTTAGAAATAATAAATTCATATCATCAAAAGATGCTATTAAGAGAATGAAAAGGCAACTCAGAGACAGGGAAGATAATCATAATACATTTAGCTAACATATCATTCCAGAACATATAAAAATGTTCCAAAAAATCAAGAAGAAAGAAAAAATTTGACATAAAAATTAGCCTGCATCATATACACTTGAATAAGAGGATATAATCAAATGGACAATAAATGTATGAAATGTTCAGCACCATTCCTCATCAGAAAAAATGCAAACTTACACCACAACATAATGCCACTACATGATCACAAGTAATGCTAAAATGAAAAAGATTGTCTAAAATAATCTGGAACTCTCAGATACTGCTAGTTGGAGTGCAAATTAGGACAAACATCAGGGAGCTGACAATATCTGTTAAAGCTGAAAATACGAATATCTTTTGACCCAACAATTCTAGGTATTGTTGGGTCAACAATACCTAAGTATAGCAAAGTATATATAATCACCAAAAGATATGTCAAAGCAGCCATATAAGAACTGTTCATAATAGCTTCAAAATATAAGGGAAAAATCACCAAATCCCCATCAACAGTGGAAAGAATAAAGTGCTATCTATGTGTAAGAATGGAATACTGAACATCTACAAGAATGAACAAAGTACAATTACATGCAACAATTTGCATGAAGCTCACAACCATAATATTGGATAGAAGAGGCCAAACATAAAAGTGAAAATACTGTATTAAGCCATTTATATAAAGTCAGTAAGAGGCCATGGTTAATCTGTGCAGTGAGAAGTCAGGGTAGGGCTGTGTTTGGTAGTAGACCCAGGTATGCTCTGGGTGCTGGTAAAGTTCTCTGTCTTCATCTGCAAACTAGGTGCATGGATTTGTTCACTCTAAAAATCCTCCTATCCATTAACTGCTGACTTATGAAATTTTCTAGAATATTATATATATGATAATTAATTTAAAATGTCACTTCAAAATTATAGCAGTATATTTCTTTAAGTTATTTATAAGGACTTGACTTGGAATTGTTTTTATCTATGGACTTTCATTTCTTTTAAGTGATAAAGCCACTTTCACTAAGCCCAGTGAAATCATAACTGTGGCCTTGTCACCTTTTTGATGATTTAGTGCTTTTAAAAATAAATTACTTGGAGTAGATTCTTTTATTTAGCATTCATTTAAAATCCTGTTGTTATTGCAACAACAACATATAAAAACCAAGGGAAGAAAGCATAAAATCCTCTATGATCTCTCCTGTAGATCACAGGAGATCTTTTCTCTTCTAATAGGTTGAAGAGAAAAGGCTTATTGGAATAGAAGAAGAAAAAGGCAGGAGTTATTAGTCAAAACTGGTCCAAAAATGTTATTTTAAAAGCATTTCTCCAAGAATTATTAATATTTCACTAGAAAATACTCAGATTAAAAGGATGAAGTTTTCAAAACTTGAAACATATTGTTGAATGTACATTCTGGAACCTTGTATGACTCCTTACGACTTCTGGTAGAAAGAAGTAATGAGTTTTTTGTTTTTTTAAAAATTTTTTTAAATTATAAAGGAGCTTTAGATTACATGAATGTTACATAAAAAATATAAGGGATTCCCATATGCTCCACTCTCTCCCCCTCCTGCACTTTCCCACATTAACAACATCCTTCATTAGTGTGGTACATTTTTTACAATTGCTGAACACAATTGAAGCATTGCTACTAACCATGGACTGTAGTTTACATTATAGTTTACACTCTGTCCCACACAATTTTGTAGGTTATGACAAAATATACAATGGCCTGTGTTCGTCATTGCAATGTCATGCAGAACAACTACAATTTCCCAAAAATGTCCCTATATTGCATCTATTCTTCCCTCTCCCATTCCTTAGAACCTCTGATGGCCACTGCATTTATATCAATGATAATAGTTGTTTCATTGTTAGAATAATGATAGCTTTATAGTACAATAATGATAAGTATAATTTAGCACATTGTTCATTCCCCAATCTTGAGGATTTTCGGGATGGTGATGTTCACTCTGCTTCTAATTGAGAGGGGGCTTAGATCCCATGGGGAAGATGGATGGAGGTATCTTGTTTGCAGTTGCAGATACTCTGTGTTCCTTGGGATGGGCATTGTCCATAATCATCTCCTTGTTAGCTGTCCTGGGTGAGTCCAATGAACTGGAGAGTAGGTATTGCAACTGCTAACATTCAGGGCCCAACTGGTACAGGGACAGACCAAAGATTTAAGTCTCTGGGACACGTATATAACAAGTATAGTGCTAATTATAGGTTCAGATAAAAGGGGTAGAAGAGCCAGGTGTAGAGAACCTATAAATGAGTCTAACACTGAGGTGCATAAATTTGAAAGTAAGGCCCACTGACAGGGTACAGAATTCCTTAGCTGTCTGCCCTGCTAATAGTTTCTGGATATCTCTAGAGCCCTAAGGAGCTCTGTTATTTGAGGCACTGTTTATTGTGACAGTCAATGAGATCCTGCTGAGACTTGTATAAGCATAACCTCTGGAATGACCTCCCGACTCACTGAAATCTCTTAGCCATAAAACTAAGAGCAGCTAACGGAGTTCTGGGGATAACACTTGTCCTTTATAACTCATAGATTTTGTTTATATAGTAGGGTTTTTTTTTTCCACAATAATCATTTATTCTTTTATTTCCCTAGGCTATAGTATCAAATTGAGCTCATTAGTTAATTAGTCTGAATATTTTTAAGACTTTTGCTAAATTTTTCCTCTACACTCTCTAAAATTATTGAGAATCAACTGTTTTAGCCTAAAATACTCATTGACTTTTGACAAAGCTAAAACATGTTTTTGGGAGGAGGGTTCATTTTATACTTTCACCGCTAAAGCCAGTCAGCTCTAGAATTTGGATCTGGTGAATATACACTGGGTTTTGATTATTGGAGGATTGATATTGTATTCTTGAATGGTGTAAGGCATATAGTGAGAATTTTGATGCCTTTATTTGCTTATCCCCCAAGTATTTGGGTCTTTGTATTTTCCTGCTTCTGGTCTAGGCATCTTTGTATTAAACTTTAAAAAAATTTTTGAGATAATTGTAAACTTATGAGCAGTTATAAGAAATAATACAGAGAGATCCCTCGTACCAGTTTTCTTCAGTGCTAACAACTTGGAAAACTCTAGAACAATATCACAATCATGACATTGTCATTGATACAGCCAATATACAATATACAATATACAGATGATTTCCATCACCACAGGGATCTCTTATACTGGCCATTTATACCCACCCCCATTTCTCACCATCACTACCGTCTCTTTAAGCCTACTTACCAATAATCTGTTCTTCATTTCTATAAGTTTTTCATTAAGAATATTATTTAAATGGAAACAAATACTATACAACCTTTTGGAATGTTATTTTTTACTCTACATTAATCTGGAGAGCCATTCAGATTTTTTGCCTGTATCAATTCCTTTATATTTCTTAGTCATATTCCATGGTATAGATGTACCACAGTTTATTCATGCATTGAAGAGTATCTGGGTTGTTTCCAGTATTTTTCTATTGTGAATAAAGTTGCTATAAACATTCATGAATGGCATTTTGTGTGAACATAAGCTTGCATTTCTCCAGGACAAAAGTCCAAGAGTGCAAATGCTAGATTATATTGTAACTGAATTTTCAGCTTTTAAAGAAACTACCAAATTATTTCCATACCATTTTAAATTCCCAACAGCAATATGTGAATCATCAGTTTCTTAGCATCCTTGGCAACATTTGATATTGTCACTATTTTTATTTCAGTCATTATTATAGGTGTGTTGCAGTGATATCACATTGCAGTTTAATTTTTTATTTTTCATATCCATTAATAAGGTTTACTTACTGATATATATATATATTGGATGTACCAGGGATTGAATTGAACCCCAGTTATCATGCATGGGAAGCAGGTGCTCAACCACTGAGCTACATACACTCCTCAATGAGAGTTGGGTTTTTGCTTATTTGTTTGTTTTTAGGAGATACTGGGGATCGAACCCAGGACCTCATACATGGGAAGACATATGGATCATTGGAAAAATAGAAACCTTACATATAGACCTCAACCTCTTGCGCTACATCCACTCCTCTACTGTTGCGTTTTGAGGCATCTTCATATGTTCTAGATACTCTTTTTTGTCAGATATCTCACAGTTTGTAGCTTGTCTATCATCATCCTAAGAAGTTCTTTTGCAGAGCTATTTTTAAAAATTTGAATGAACACCAATAAATCATTTCTTTCCTTCTATAGAGTGTTCTTCTGGTGTCAAATATAAGAACACTTTGTCAAGTCTAGATTCTCACAATTTAGCCCATATTTTTTTCTAAAATTTTGTAATTTATGTTTTAAAATTAATGCCCTGATCAACATTTTTTAATGATGTGGGGGAGAGACTTAAACTTAGGTTAAGATCGTTTCTTTCTTGTTCATCTTCCTTCTTTTGCATGTGTATGTCCAATTCTTTCACCAACATTTGTTGAAAGGCCATCTTCCCTCCATTTTTGTAACTGTCAAAAAATCAGTTGGGAATTCTTGTGTAGGTCTATATGTAAGGTTTCTATTTTTCCAGTGATCCATATGTCTGTCTATCCATACACCAATACTACAATGTCTTGATCATTGTGGCTATAGAGTAAACCTTGAAATCAGGTTTACTGATGTTCCCACTTTATTGTTTTGTGGTTTTTTTTCTAAAATTATTTTAGTTGTTTAAGGTTACATGGCTTTTCATATAAATTTTAGAATAATCTTGGCTATGTCCACAAAAATCCTTGGTGGGATTTTGATAAGAATCAATTTATTAAATATCAATTTTGGGAAAATTGACATCTTTTCTATATTGACTCTACCAGTACATAACAATGGTAGGTTTCTCTGCTTCTTTAGATCTTTGATTTCTTTCATCAAAATTTTGTAGTTTACACATTTTAAGTCCTGTCTATGTTTCCCTGAGATGTTCTAAACAGACAATCATATCATTTCTAAATGGGGATATTTTTATTTATTACTTTCTATTCTCTATGCCTATTCCTTTTCTTGCCTTTTTAAACTGGCTAGAACTTCCAGCACTATATTGAAATAGATGTTGAAAGCATATGTCCTACCCTTTATCCCAACCTTAGAGGGGGAGTCTTCAACCTTTCACTATTAAGTATGTTTACCCATAGGTTTTTGAGGAAATCTCAATCTATTCTCAGTTTGCTGAGAGTTTTTTTATCATTAATGGGGTTTGGATTTTGTAAATACTTAGGGCAAATTTTGCCTCTTCCTTTCAAATTTGGATGCTTTTAATTTCTTTTATTTCTTTTTCTTGCTTAATTGCTCTCTCCCTAGATCTTCCAGTACAATGTTAAATAACAGCGGGCATTCTTGTCTTATTTTTTGTTTTTAGAATGAAAGCATTCAGTCTTTGACATTAAGTGTGATGTTAGGTATGGGTTTTTACATATATGCCCTTTATCATGTTGAGGAAATTTTCTTCTGTTCCTAGTTTTCTAAGTGTATTGCTCAAGAGGGGTGCTGGCTTTTGTTAAATGCCTTTTCTTCAACTGATATGATTTTTTTTTTTTTTTTTTGGTTATTCATTCTATTTATATGGAGTACTACATTAATTCACTTTCTTATGTAGAACCACCCTTGCCTGCCTGGGAAAAATCCCATGTGGTCTTAGTGTATAATTCTTATAGTGTGCTGTTGGATTTGGTTTGTTAGTGTTTTTGGGGGGCCTTTTGCATCTATATTCATAAGAGATATTGTTCTGTAATTTTCTTATTTTGTGGCATTTTTATCTCACTTTGGTATGAGGGTAATTTTGGCTTCTTAGAATTAATTAAGGAGGGTTCCTGCCTCTTCGTTTTTTGAAAGAGCTTGAGCAAGTTTGGTGTTCATTCTTCTTGGAATGTTTGGTGAGATTCTCCTGTGAAGTCCTCTGGTACTAGGCTTTTCTTTTTTGGAAGTTTTTGATTGCTGATTCAATTTCTTTACTAGTTTTGGTTTGTTGAGATCTTCTATTTTTTCTTGAGCCAGTGTAGGTAGTTTGTGTGTTTCTATTTCTAGGAATTTGTCCATTTCTTTAAGTTTCCTGGGCTGCTCATGCAAATGGGTCAGAATAAAAAAATGGGAATCTATTTGCTTACAGTTTTGAGGCTAAAAGAAAGTCCAGATCAATATTTTCTTCCTGAATACTAGCGTTCTGGGGGTGACTGCTGGTGTTTCTTGGTCCTTAGTTTGTCACAAGGCAAAGCCCATGGCAGTGCCTCCTGGTCTCTCCCTTCTCTTCTGGATTCTGTTGATGTATACCTCCTTGCTTCCTATAACATTCTATCTCTGTTTAAATTTCATTCCACTTATAAAGGACTGCAATAATAAGATTAAGACACATCCTGATTGGGCTGGATCAAATGTTATTTGAAGTAAGCTCATCAAAAGTCTGACTGACATTGGGTTCATAACCACAGGAATAGATTATATTTCAGACCATGCTTTGGGGAATGGATACAGCTTCATACTACCACACCATTTTATCTAGGTTGTTTACTTTATTGGCATACAGTTGTTTATTGTACTCTCTTATAATCCTTTTTATTTCAGTGAGGTTGGTAGTAATGTCCCCTTTATCATTTCTGATTTTAATTATTTGTATCCTCTCTTTTTCTTTGTCAGTTTTGCTAAATGTTTGTTGATTTTATTGATTTTTTTAAAGAAACAACTTTTGCTTTTGTTGATACTCTGTTATTTTTATTCTTTATTTCATTTATCTGAATTATAATCCTGTTATTTCCTTCCTTCTGCTCATTTTGTGTTGAGTTTGCTCTTATTTTTCTAGTTCTGTTTTGAGGTTAGGTCTGTAATTTAAAATCTTTCTTCTTTTTTAATGTAAGCATTTGGAGCTATAAACTTTCTTCTCAGCACTGTTTTTGCCTCATCCTGTAAGTTCTGGTATGTTGTATTTTCTCTGTTGTTCAGACTTCATAATTTCACTGATTTTTTTCTGCCCCTTCTGATTGTTATTGTACCCATGTATTGAACTTTTATTCTGGTTATTTTATCTTAACTTCCAAATTCCCCATTTGTTTTGTCTCTTTGCTGAGACTTTCTATTGCTTCATTTGTTTCGAACATATTCATAATTGCTTCTTGAAGTGTTTTAATGGCCCCTGCTTGAAAGCTGTTGCCCAATAGTTCTAACATCTTTTTCACTTTAGTGTTGGTATCTGTGGACTGTCCTTGTTTATTCAGTTTGAGATCATCTTGTTCGTAGTTTCATAAGTGAGTCTTTGTCAGAACCTGGACATTTTGGACTTTATTTTATGACACTCTGGACCATATTTAAACCTTCTGTTTAGTTGTCTTCCTTTGATCATTCCTCAAGAATGACAAGGGGTGGTGGCCTCTTATTATTTCCAGGTGAAGATAGAAGTCCATGCACCCCTTTTGGTCTTCACTGACACATAGTAGAAAAGAAGTGCTCATTTGTGCTTTGTGTGATAGTTCATTTCATGTGTCAACTTGGCTAGATTATGGTTTCAGCTGTGTGAGCAAGTACTAGCTTGCTTGTTACTGTGAGAGTATTCCATAGATAGAATTTTCTTCTACAATAACTTGATTCTATCTATAACCAACATAGGAGATTGTCCTCAGCAATGTGGGTAATCTCATTCAATGTGTTGGCACTCTTAAAAGACAGAATTGAGGGTTTCAGAGGTAGAAGAATTTCTGCCTCAATTTCAACATTGGCTCTTGCTGGAATGTCCAGCCAGAAAGCTTCCCCTGTAAATTCAGGCTAAGGACTTCTCAACACTACTTTTATTGGAGTTTCCAGCCTGTTGCTGGCCCTACAGAGGTTGAACTTGCCAGCCCACATGGTCATAAGAGACAATTCTTTTAAAAAACAACATCTCTCTATATAATTATATATATTCTGGTGTGTCTGCTTCTCTGGGGGAAGACGGTGCAAGGTGGGGGTTCCAGCTTCTCTCTAGGCCCCCAACAATATCTCCCTCCTAGGAGGAGTAGGAAAGCCACATTAGAGTTCTCCACATGGCCTCCATTGATGCAAAAGAAGAGATGACCTTGTTACTACTGGTTGGTGGTAAAAATTCTGAGCCTCTGTTAGGTCTTCACCCCAATGGGGAGAGGAAGTGCTTAATCACTACAAGGTGATGGTAGACAGGGTCTCCATGACCCTGTGGAGAGGGGAACACATTACTGTCTTATGGGATGAAACTTTTGGCTTCCTCTTGGTCTTATCTGATATCACCCCAATAGAGGGGTGGTTGGGTGCCTCATTAGAGCCTCAAAAGGTAACAATACAGGCTTCCTCTCAATCTGTGTTGGTATTGGTGAGGTGAGGGCTACTGTCTTTGTTTTTGTTTTCCTGTGATGTTTGGCTAGAGTGGAGTGGCTATTTACAAAAATATTCTACCTTGCTAGGCTGTCCTTTTCCTGGTCTTTTGGCTAAAGATAACAGGCTTTTATTGGGGCTATTTTGTCTATGCCTGTTTGTGTTTCTAGATTGCCAGCTTCTTCATCTCCAAGCCTGGGATATATGAGGCAAAAAGAAAACCAGGAAGCTCACCTCCATGTTGCTCCTAAGGCCTCAAGAACCCTAGACAATCTGTCTTCTTCTCTTCATATCATAGAGTCTTCTTATAGTTTTTCATACAATGCCTGTGGTTTATAGCTGTACCCTGAGTGAGGAAAAGGGAAAAGTTGGACTAGTCCATCTTTCTGGAAGTGGAAGATCCCTCATAGGATTTTGGAATGGTAGTTTTTACAACTCATGGACTTTAGCCAGAAAATATGGAGAAATACTTGATTCTATCTGTATTAGTCAAGGTTCTCTAGGGAAACCAAACTAACAGAAGATATCTGTAAATAGTGTGAGATTTTATAAAATTCTCTTACATGACTGTGGAGATGCGCAAATCCAAATTCCACAGGGCAGGCCACAAACCAGGGGCTCTGATGAAGGTCCTTGATGAGTTCCCAGAAGATATTGGCTGTCCAAAATGGAGCTGGGAATTCTCTCTCTCTCTGAATTCTGAAATCACTTCCCCTTTTAAGGCCTTCAATTGATTGGATAAGGCATCACTTATTGCTGACAGCAATCTCCTTGGTGTATTGTAGATGTAACCAGCCATCTATACAATCAACTCATTCATGACTAAAGACCATGAAATTCCCTTGTATTGCCATTAGCCGAGTGTTTGCTTGACCAAACAATTGGACACCATTACCAGTCCAAATTGACACATTAGCCTAACCACCACACTATCATTTACCTCATCCCCCTTGTATTGTTTTCATATTGTTGGGGGTTATTCAACATATCTTACCCCCATTGAAACCATTAATCAAATCTTATAGACTCCATCCCCTACATATCAAAGTTTTCATTCTCCATCTGCACTTGTATCACACTGATGCAGGCTACCACTTTTCACCTTGACCACTGCCACCAGAGGTTTTATATAGAAGAATGAACTGCAGATTAAAAAACTGGAAGACTTTTGGAGTGGATGAGATGAGAGATAAATTTTAAAGTATATTATAAGCATCTCATTGTACATATGGATGTGTAAAGAGCATTTCAGCCATTAGTCATTTTATATAAGTCAAATCACATTAACTGAGTGCTTACTATGTCACAGACCTTAACCTTGCAATGGGTTTGAACAAGAAAAAATGAGTAGAGGACAGATATGTTAAAATATTTGAGAAGAAACTTGCATAGCTCTTATGTTGGAATGTTTTAATGAGGTGAGTGAGCAATGGTAGGCATTGATCAGAAAGAAAGAAAGAATGATATTTTATGAAAAAGGCACTTAATTAAATTCACAAAGTCTTGACTAAGAGTGCATTATGTGTCAAAATGTTGGCCAGAAATAAATTCAAAAATAAAGTGAATAGGCTAAATAAAGCACCTGTCTAAATCAGCTAAAATTATTACTTAAATTCAATAAATGTCATAAAAATTTTAGCATGATATTATAAATAATTTAGAAAAATTGTGTAGTGGTTCCTAAAGAATGTGCACATAAATCACCATACTTACAAGTTTAGGGAGACTTTATTTTTCCTGTTAGAAGAGGGATGGACAATGTGGAGAGTATGTAGGAAACATTCAAAAAGTGCAGAAATTTGATTACCATAAGGTTATAGTGAAAACCAGATAGCAGTACTGTGTATGAGAAGACAGGTTGGGACTCCAAAACAACCACCACCAATACAATTTTAGGAATAAGGATGCAGAAGGTGAGAAATAGGAAGAATTGAAGATAATTTAGACATTTTACACATCCCAGTTTTCTATAATATTGTTTCTTAATTTTACAAAGGTATTTTTGGTTTCATAGGAAGAGTGATACATGGAGATCCTTTTGCAGGAATTTGAAATTGGTCTGATTTTCCTTAATATTAGACTGATACGAATTGTCACTTTTCCCAATCTTTTCCGGCAAGGTATAGCAAGTTATACTTCTCTGTCATAATAGCAACTCCAATATCTCAGGAAATTTAAAACATCATATTTAAATCAATTTTAAGCTAGTATAATGCAAATTGTTGAGTCATCGCCTACATTAAACTGTTTGTCTAGAAAACAGAGATAAAATTTTCTATTTTTCTTAAAAAGTGCACATTTTCAATGTGCACATTTTCTTAAATTGCAGCAACCTTCTATGTCCTCGAAGTGTGAGAAATTAATCAAAAAGTGCTTATAATCTGGATGTTTGAATGGTCTATTTTGGAACATTTGATAAATAAAATTGATGAAGAAAATTTCACCAACTATCATAGATATTAAAAATCTTCCTATAAAACTCTATTTTAAGGTTTTAAAAATGTCTGGCTATATACTGGACTTAGAAGTGAGTCATTTTCACCCACTGGGACCTGGAAGGGTAAATTGTTACTGGTACTGAACACTCTTAGAAACTGTAGTAATTTATGTTCCTTCATCAGGGCATGCACCCTCTGGTCACAAAATCTTATTTGACCTTAGCAGGAGAAAAACATTAACACTTTTTTTTTCTTCAAGAGAACAAATTTGTAATTTTGTTGTCTTAGTAGAGGGAACAACTAAGAAAAATCAATTAATTAGACTCAGAGAACTATACAGGCTCATTATACCCTAGAAGCTGTTTTACAAATTTCACAAATTGCAGAGTTGATTGATAATTAGAACTGATTAGTTTTGCCCTCTTTAAAAAAATATTTTATAAGTCAATTAGAGTGTTCTATTAAAATAGACTATTGTTCTTTTCACACCAGTAGGAAAATAAATGCTTTGAGTCTTAATGAAGGCATATCCTTAAAACTATAGAATATTTGAATAAGGGAAAAACTGAATATTAAAATCAGAGAGATAAAGTGGCCAAGGGCTGTGTTGACAATATGAGACCTAGTGCATCATTCAGTGAATGGCATATTGAACTCTTTAGCTGATATTAGAACTACCTTAATATAGTTGGTATTAATATAGTTGGTATTTCTGGAATTAAAACATGGCCAAACAAAAGTGTTGCTGGATATAGAGCTACAAATATGGATTACTATGAAAAATTGCTATGAGTATGAGAGTTTCCCTGGCCTAGAAGCTGTGCCTCGCTTGTCCCTAAATTAACTCCATAAGCATAGCTTTCAGTACCCTAACAAGGGCCATGCCCAGTCACAATTTACCTAACACACAAAAGCCCAAAGATATAGTCACCCCATCCTGTATTTATAGCTATCTCTGAAAAAAGCAATTTACATATTAGGGGTCATTTTTATCATAAGCCAGCATTGTAACATATACTATCATTTTCCAGGGAAACAGAGGTTGGATATTAATCAAAGGACAAATTTTTATGAAGGAGGGGAATGGTTTTCTTGATTCTAAATATGTGGAATTACATTATTTGATTTCTTAATATGAAACCAATCTTGCAATCCTAATATAAGTCTCACTTTATGGCATACTATACTTCTTGTTTAATGACAGTTTTGATTTTATATCATTTTACCACTCTGTTAATGAGAAATAATCTATAATATTTTTTTCTTGTATTGTCATTGTTAAACTCTTTTCCTGAAATCTAACATTTCTAAATTAGAGCTATGTTGGCCTTAGAAATGACTGGAACATATTTCCTCCTCTACTTTCTAAAAGAATTTATGTATTATTTATCTGTTCTTTTAGTTTTTGATGGAATTCATCAGTGAAGCAATCTGGGAATTGAGCTTGTTTTTCATCCATGAAAATGATTTATTTTGAAATTTCATTTCTTTAACAGATCATACATGTTAAAAAAATTCTTGTATTTATTTTGTCAAGTTTTCAAAAAAGTTGGACATTTCATGTAAGTTATTTTATCTAAGTTATCTAAGAATTTAGTAGTTGTTCAAAACCACTAGTGATACTCAATATCTTCTGATACTAGTAACTTTTATTTTGTCTTTATTTAACTCTCTTTGCTTAAAATCATTAAGGGTTTATCAAACATTTTACTCCTCCCAAAGTATCAACTTTTGACTTTTTTGATTTGATTTGTGGTTTATCTGTTTTCTATTATATGATTTCTGCTGTTACTTTTACTATTTCTTTCCTTTGACATTATTTTTTTAATTTTACTTGCTTTTAATAGCTTCTTAAGGTAAAAACTTAGATAACTCTTTGCAAACTTATTTTTTTCTAATATAAACCTCTCAAGCTTGAAGCTGCATCACACAAATTTTGATATATTGTGTTTTCATTATCATTATGTTGCTATACTTTCTAATTTCTTTTATGTTTTTTCTTCCAAATAAACATAAACTTCCAAATATTTAAGACTTTTTCAACTGTCTTTTAGCTTTTAAATTTCTAATTCAATTCCATTGTAGTAAGACAATTTACTTATTATTGCTTCAACTACTTTAAATTTACTTATAATTGTGTTATGACCCAGAAAGTGATCTCTTCTGGTGAATATTCCATATGCAGAATACAGTGAGTAGTCTACATTTGCTTCATGAAGTATTCTATAAATTTCAATTAGATCAATTTGGCTGAGAATGTTGTTGAGACCTTCAATATATATTGAATATTGTCAGAAAAGGCTGATATGATTATGCAAATCAAGTGACATGGGAATAGAAGAAAAGGATATTTCATCATGAATAAGCTCATTAATTTGCATCCTGCCTCATACTTAGCTTACTGTCCTCCCTTCCTAGCACTGAAAAAATGGTAATTATATAGAAAAACAATACCACAAATGTGTAGTAGTACATCAGTTCTTATTTTGAACCACCCATTTATTCCTGGGATAAATCCCAAATGGTCATGTTGTATCATCTTTTTAATATACTGTTGTAATATAGCAAATGTAATTTATAGACTATAGTTAGCAACAATATTGTAATGTTTTTGTAACAAAATCAAAGTTGGCATTATATTAATGCTAAAGGTAAAAAAAAAAATAGAAATAGGGTTTGGTTTGTGAAATATGACTATGATTAAGCATTTTTTCTCTTCTTCATTTCTTCATTAATAAGGAGACCTTTACCATGATATTTAATTAATCTGTATTTATCTATGTATCTCTCTGATCACTACAGGAAGAAGTGAGTTAGTAGCTGAGATGAAAAATGAGATAAAAGTGTCTGGACAGAACTTTTTAGGAGTAATGCTTCCATAACTTGTTGAGCTGCCTTTTTCTATTATTTTAATGTTTGAATTTAAAATAAAGTTGTTTTTTTTAAAATTTGTTCTGTTGGATTAAATTTGCTAGTATTTTATAGGAGAATTTTGCATTTATATTCATAAAGGACTTGGTCTGCAGTTTCCTTTCTTGTGATGTCTTAATCACAAGACATTTTGGCTGGCAGCATAGAATGAATTAGGAAGAATACCCTCCTCTTTAATTTTTTTTGAAAAGTTTGATAAATATTATGAGATGGTTAAGCTCATGTGTCAACTTGGCCAGGTGATGGTACCCGGTTGTTTGGTCAAGCAAACAATCACCTGATTATTACAGTGAGGACATTTCATGGTCTTAAATAATCAGTAAATTGATTGCAGCTATGGCTGATGACACAGACAAGCGACAGAGGAATTGTCTTCAGCAATAAGAAATGTCTCATCCAATCTGTTGGGGGCTTTAAAAGGAGAAGTGATCATTTCAGCAGTCAAAACAGAGAATTTTCATCTTCAGCTCCTCCTAGGGAATTCATCAGGGACCATCAACAGAGTTCTCAGCTTTCTGCCTGCCTTATGGAATTTAGACTCATGCCTCCGCACAGTTGCAAGAGTCCCTTGTATAACATCTCAATATGTACAGATATCTTCTGTCTGTCCTGTTTCCCAAGGGAACTCTGACTAATACAGCTTGTTACTGGGAGTAGCCAATGAGAAACAGAATCTTAAAACTGGAATTTCTGAATTGGTTCTGGGGTTTTAGCAACCAACCCCCTCTGCTCTGATTTGATTCACTGGCACTAACGACTTTCTCTCCTATAATCAAGATGCCACTTATAGACCATGATGTGAATTAGCAATAGAGACACCCAAAATATATCTACTTAATACAGCTACTCACATGCTTATAAGAGGAAAGGCTCTGGGTGAGTGTTTTTGACACCTTAACAGAGTTTTGTGAAGTTAAACAGTATAATGATGGTGGCTGGTTGTTCCTAATTATACTGGATATGGTTATAAAAGAAAGCAATCACTTGAAGTCTTCAAATTTGGAACTTAAGTGGCTCATGAAGAATGTGAAATTTTCTACATGTGCCTGAAAGAAAATCTTATTTCAGGTAATCACAGACTTGTGATCTCTGAAAACCAGACCCAGAGTTTCATTGAGTGAATGGCTGAATTAGAATGGAAACTAAGTTCTAAACCTTGCAGGGTTAGAACAAGTCTGCTGTTAAATTGAGGGCATTGATTGGAAAGGAATGGGAATGAGGACGTATGGGTTGATAATAACAGCAATGGGGACATTGAAACCCTAAATTCGGCTGAGTCTTTGGCCAGATAAACTGTAAAGTGTATGTAATTATCTGATCTGAGCCTACCCTTAGGAAGCAGCCACTCAAACTCCAGCCTGCCCTGAGGAAATAGCTTCCCAACCTCCAGTCTGCTTTTAGTAGTCTGCCATCCAACCTCCTCCTGAAGAGATTAATCCTGTTTCACCAGATGAAACTGCAATAGAATGCCATGAGGAAATTGGCTTGCAAGAAACTTCCAATCCCTCATATTACCCACCCACACCATCCCTCTTTTTTTTCCAGACCTAAAACTAGAATGATGTTCCAATAGGCCCCAAAAGGTGAGGTACAAAGTGTAACCCATGAGGAAGTCTATAATACTCCAAAAGAACTGCTTGAGTTTTCCAATTTATATATAGAGAAACCAGGAGAATATGTATGGGAAAGGATATTAAAGGTGTGGGGAAATGGTGGGAGAAATATAAAAATGGATCAGGCTCAATTTGTTGATATGGATCAACTAAACAGAGATTCTGGATTCAATGCTATAGCTTGAGGTGTTAGAAAGGGCTCTAACAGTTTGTTTTGGTAGCTGGCTGAAACATGCAGTAAAAGCTGACTGAAATTACCTGAGGTTAAAATGCCCTGGTATAATGTAGAGGAGGGGATCCAAAGGTTTACAGAGATTAGAATGTTAAATTAGACTTATCATGTAAGGACACACAAATTTAATCATGACTGTGAGGATTAAATTTGTGAGACTAACTACATCTTCCCTGAAGAGCTCTGTGATTGCTCTTCTCTCTAGGTCAGGCATTAATGTAGGAACTGCTGTTACTGAACTGGGATCCTTAAACACAACGGGGATGATTGTATCCAGAGTAGGCAGAAGCCAATTGACAGCACTTAATTGTCAAAGACAAGGTGGGTGTGGCTACTACAATGAAGAGCAGATTCAAAGTAGCAATCAAAATAGTCTGAGTCACAGAGACCTATGACCTTGGCTAGTAGATCATGGGGTACCTAGAAGTAAAATAAATGGGCAGTCTGCTAAATTCTTATGTGATTTGTATAAGCAGAAGAGTACGAGGTCAAAAGAACAAAAGTCTAACTTGAATTACAAAATCAGAGTCGTGGCCCCTTAATCATTCCCGAGACTTGAGAGCGTTTACAAACCCAGAGCCCCTTGAATAAGGGGAATGCTGGGTCCCTTTGGGGAAGGACTCTGTACATTGTCAAATAATTATATTACTAATCTCCCTCCCAGCCTTCCTTAAAGTGACCTACAGAGTTTTACTAGGGTAACTGTGCATTAGTAAAGGAAATGATCAGACATTTCAGAGATTATTGGACACTGGCTCAGAAGTGATATTAAAGCCTAGAGACCCAAAATGTCACTGTGATCTTCCAGTTAGAGTAGGGTCTCATGGAGGTCAGGTGATTGATGGTGTTTTAGCTCAGTTCCATCTCACAGTGGATCCAGTGGGTCCCTGGACTCGTTCTGTGGTTATTTCCCCAGTTTCCAGAAAGTATAATTGGAAAAGACATACTCAGCAACTGACAGAATCCCCACATTGGTTCATTAACTTGTGGAGTGAGGGCTCTTAAGGTAGAGAAGTACACTTTAAAGTCACTAGAACCTCCCCTAATAAACAAAACAGTAAATCAAAAGCAATACCGTATTCCTGGAGGGATTGCAGAGATCAGTTTCACCATCAAGCACTTGAAGGATGCAGACATGGTGATTCCTACCACAAACCCATTCAATCCTTTTATTTGGCCTGTGAAGAAAACAGATGGATCTTGGAGGATGAAAGTAGATTATTGTAATCTTAACCTGGTGTTGTCTCCAATTACAGTTGCTATTCCAGATGTGGTATCATTGCTTGAGCAAATCACCACATTGCCTGGTACCTGGTATACAGCTATTGAACTGGCAAATGCTTTTTTCATAAATTCCGTTAGTAAAGACCACCAGAAATAGTTTGCTTTCAGATGGCAAGGTCAGCAATATACCTTCACTGTCCTACCTCAGGTGTGTATCAATTCTTCAGCCCTATATCATAATATTGTCCACAGAGACTTTTTTTTTTTTTTTAGGTAGCAGGGCTAGGAACTGTACCCAGGACCTAGTATGTGGGAAGCCAGCATGCAACCACTGAGCCACATTGGCTTCCCTGAGTTGGCTCCTTCATTTGTTTGCTTGTTGTCTGCTTTTCTGTCTTTTAGGAGTCCTGGGAACTGGACCCGGGACCTCCCATGTGGGAAGCTTGAACCACATTTAATCCCTCCACAGGGACCTTGATCATGTCTCCCTCCCACAAGAGATCACGCTGGTCCATTTGATTGATGATATCATGATAGCATTGAATGTCAGAGGATAGGAGATAAATTCAACAAAAATACAGGAACCTTTCACCTCAGTGAAATTTATGTGTCCAGTGGTGTGGGACATGTTGAGATATCCCTTTTGAGGTGAAGGATAAACTGCTACAACTGGCCCCTCCTGTGATACAAAAAGAAGCACAATGCCTAGTTGACCTTTTTGGATTCTGGAGACAAAATATTCCTCATTTGGGTGTGCTACTTCAGCTCATTTACCAAGTAAACAGAAAAACAGCTAGTTTTGAGTGGGGTCTGGAACAAGAGGAGGCTCTGCAAGACGTCCAGGTTTCTGTGCAAGCTGTACTGCCACTTGGGCCTTTTGACCCAGCAGATCCAATGGTGCTGGAAGCATCAGTGGCAGAGATGCTCTCTAGAGCCTTTGGCAGGCCCCTATGGAAGAATCACAATGCCCTTAGCATTCTGGAGTAAAGCCTTGACATCCTAGACAGATAACTAACTTTCCTTTTGCGAAACAGCTTTTGACCTGCTATTGAGCCTTAGTAGAGACCAAATGCTTAACCATGGGCCACAAAGTTATAGTGAGACCTGAGTTGCCTATCATGAGCTGGATATTGTCTGACCTATCAAATCATAAAGTTAGGAGTGCACAGCTGTACTCCATTATAAAGTGGAAGGGGTATATATGAGATAGGGTTTGAGCAGGTCCTGAGGGCACGGGCCACCCCTGCCATGTTACCTTCTCTTTCCCAGCCCACAGCTATGGTCTCTTGGGAATTTCCTTCCAATCAGTTGGCGGAAGAAGGGAAAACTCTGACCTTGCTTACAGATGGTTCTGCAAATCCGAAAATGGATAGCTACAGCATAGCAGTCCCTTCCTGGGATGTCCCTGAAGGACAGTGGTGGGGGGGAAATCTCCCAGTGGGTAGAACATCAAGCAGTGCATATGGATTTTCATTTTGCTTGAAAGGAAAAATATCTGGAGGTGCATTTGTATACTGGTTCATGGGATGTTGCCAATGGTTTGCCTGGATGGTCAGAGACTTCTAAGAATATGTTTGGAAAATTGGTGATGAAGAGGTCAGCAGAAGAGGCATGTGGATAGATCTTTTTGAGTGGGCAGAAAAACTGAATATATTTGTATCCCATGTGAATGCTCACAGGAGGGTGATTTCAGCAGAGGAAGGTTTTAATAATCAATTGTGTAAGCAGGCCCATTGTGTAGATACTAATTGACCTCTTTCCCAAGCCACAACTGTTATTGTCCAATGAGCTCATGAACAAAGTAAGGGTTGAAGTTATGCCTGGACTTAGCAACCTGATCTTCCATTCCCCAAAGCTGATCTGGCTGCATTAACTGCTGGGTGCCCAGTCTGCCACCAGCAGAGACCCACACTCAACCCCTGATATGGCAGCATGCCCTTGGTGGTAGTTGGATAACACTGGAACACTTCCATTGTGGAAGGGGCAATGATTTGTTCTAATTGGAATAGACACATACTCCAGATATGGATTTTCCTTCCCTGCAAACAATGCTCCTGCCAAAATTATGGTCAGTGGACTTAGAGAATGCCTTATCCACCATCATGTTATTTCACACAGCATTGTTTCTGATCAAGAAACTCACTTCACAGCAAAAGAACCACATGCTCATGGAATTCACTGGTCTTACCACATTTCCTATCATTGCAAAGCAGCTGGATTGATAGAATGGTGGAATGGCCTTTTGAAGACTCAATTAAGGTGCCAACTAAGTGGCAATACCTTACAGGGCTGAGGCAGGGTTCTCTAGGAAGCTGTTAATGCTCTAAATCAACATCCACTCTATGGTGCTCTTTCTCCCATAACCAGGATACATGGATCCAGGAATCAAGGGGTAGAAATGTGAGTGGTACCATACAGTATTACCCTTAGAAAATTTTTTGCTTCCAGACCCTGAAGACTTAAGTTCTGCTTTACGCTCTGCTGGTCTACAGGTCTTAGTTCCAAAAGGAAGAGTTCTTCCACCAGGAGACACAACAACGATTCCAATGAACTAGAAGTTAAGGCTGCCACACAACTCTGAATCAACAGACATAGAAGGGAAATACTGTACTGGCTGGGGTGACTGATCCTGACTATCAAGAGGAAATTAGACTGCAACTACACAATGGAGTAAAGAAGTATTTTCCTGGAGTACAAGAGATCCTTTAGGACATCTCTTAGTAATACCATTCCCTGAGATTAAAGTCAATGGAAAATTGCAACAACCCAGTTGTTCTTCAGGAAAAACCACATATTAGGCCAGAAAAAAAGTTCCCAATATGTGTCCATTCCAGTCTTCCCAATCCAGGCAATAATACCAAAGGCCAAGAAACTTCAGAAGTGAAGATGGAGGTCACCCCACCAGGCAAAGAACCATGGCCAGCTGAGATGCTTGCTGAGGGTAAAAGCAACATGGAATGGATAATGGAAGAAAGTAATGATAAATACAAACTATAAACACATGATCAGTTACAGAAACTAGGACTGTAATGATTATGAATATTTCCTCCTTGTTTTGTTATTAGTGTGTTTGTATATGTTCATAAGAAGAATATCTTTGTTTTCTTTCTTATTTTATCCCTTTACCATATGACATAATTGTATTAGTTTCTTGTTGTAATATTTGAGTTATAAGATATCAAGTTTAAGAGTGAAAATTACCTGTCCTGGTTTGTCTTTAATGGACCCCAGAAAATTCTGTTCTTAAGCTAACTCATGCCTATGCCTGTACACATGGTATAAATGCGGTCTTTTTATTTGATTCAGTTACAGGAGCTTTAATTAGATCATTGATTAGATCACTTTAAGGCTTGTGATTGGGCTTTGTCAGTGAGTCATGACCCAGATTGAGTTTCCACCCTCTTGCTGGGTCTTGGATAAACTGAGAACACAGAGAGAGTAACGAGAGACATAGAGAAAGGGAGCTCTGCCCTTTTGACCCTGCCATGTGAGAGAGAGGACTCCAGATTTGCCTACAGTTGCAGAAAGACAGAGAAGCCCCAAAACGCTCAAGAAGACAAGGCCAGGAAGAGATGCCTGATCTTCCACAGCTAAGTCTGCGGTGTCTAGGAGGAGAAAGTAGAGAGAGATGGGCAGACTCACCATCTTTCTTCACCACATGGAAAGACTCCAGGATCTGCTTTGGTGAAAAAGCATCTTTAATGATGCCTTGATTTGGATATTTTTGCAGCCTTGGATCTGTGAGGTTTTACCCCTAATAAATTTCCATTATAATAGCCCACCCATTTCTGGTATATTGCATTGACAGCCTTTGGCAAACTAAGACATTACCCATGTACTTTCACCCTATTTTGGAGAGGTTTAGTGTATTTGCAGTTGTACTGAGGACAGTTTAGTGTTATTAAAAAATATGTCTGTCATTTTTTTTTTAAATTTAAAGATTAAGTACAGTTTAAGACAGGGGTTCTTAACCAGGGGTCCATGAGCTTGAACTGAAATTAAAAAAAAAACAACATTATTCTTAATGGGGACATATTGATGTGGGTGTGATATATTTATTAAATAATACACAGTATAGTGTGGACTTAGTAAGGAGTCTGTGGTGTTCACCTGACTGGCAGTGGGGTTTATGGAAGAAAAAAGATTAAGAACCCCTGATTTAAGGTGATGTGTATAACTGCTAAGTTTGACAAGAGGTGGACTATGATGGCCAGGTTCATGTGTCAATTTGTACAGGTAATGATGTCTAGTTGTTTGGTCAAACAAGCACTGTCCTAATTGTTATTGTAAGGATATTTCATAGATTTAACTCGTCAGTAATTTGGTTACATATATGGAGGATTGCATCTATAATCACCTGAGGAGATTACCTTCATGAATGAGAGATATCTCATCCAATCCTTTGGAGGTTTTAAAGGAAAATTGATGATTTCAGTAATCAGAAGGGAGAATTTCCATCTCTACTTCAGCCAGACAGCTCCCTTCTGGAGAATTCATTGAAAACTTTCATGAGAGATCCCAGATTGTAACCTGCCCTTTGGAATTTGACCTCATGCATCCTCAAGTCATGTAAGACAATTTTATTTAAAAATTAATAATATTTACAGATATCTACTGTCAGTTCTGTTTCCCAAGAGAAATCTGACTAATACATATTATTGTTAATTTGTCTTTGAATGTTTGGTAGAATTTACCGGTGAAGCCATCTTGTCTTGGAGTTTTCTTTACTGGAAAGTTTTTGATTACTGATTCAATATCTTTACTTGATATAGGTCTATTGAGAACTTCTACTTCTTCTTGAGTCAGCTTAGGTAAGCTGTGTATTTCTAGGAATTTGCCTTTCTTCTATATTATCTTATATATTGGTCTAAGCTAGTACATAGTATTCTCTTATAATCCTTTTAATTTCTGCAATATCAAGAGTAATGCCCCCATTATCAATTTGGATTTTACTTATATGTATTTTGTCTCTTTTTTCCTTTGTCAGTCTAGCTAAAATTTGTCAATTTTATTGATCTTTTCAGAGAACCAAATCTTGATTCTCTCAATTGTTTTTTTTTTCTGTTTCTATTTTTTTGTTTCTATTTTATCTATTTTATCTATCTTTTTTTATTTTTTATTTTTTTTACTTTTTAAAAGATACTTAGATTACATATGTTACACAAAATTATAGGGATTCCCACATGCCTCATCGCCCATACCTCTCACAACCTCCCACATAAACATCTTTGATTAGTGTGGCACATCACCTGCAATGGATATACACAGCCTAGGGCTTTGCCACTAAGCATTGACCATAGTTCACATTGTAGACCACACTCTCTCCCACACAGTTCATCATCTTATATGCTGATTTAAAATGGCCTATATCTGTCTTGCAATAATTCCCAGGTCCCAAAGAAGCCCCTGTATTACAACCGTTTTTCCCTCTCCATGCCCCAAAAGCATCCAGTGGCCACTATATCTGCATTAATGTAATGTCTTCCATTGCTTGAATCACAATATGTCTATAACAGAATACCAGTAAGTCCACTTTAGTCCATAGCTCTTCCCCCAATCCTGAGGAGTCTGGGATGGTAAGGTCCACTCCACCTCCAACTGAGACGATGTTTATATCCCATGGATAAGATGGGTGGTATTATCCTGCCTGCAGCTGTACACTCTCTCCATTCCCTGGGATGGCCGCTGTCCGTCATCTCCCCACCAGGTGTCCTGGGTGAGTCCATTGAGCTGTAGAGTAGGAGTTGCAGCTGCACTGAGATTCTGGGCCTACCTGGCACATGGGCAGGCAAAAGACTCCAGTTTCTGGAAGTAAACCTACAAACTCCAGCACCACATATAAGTTTTTTTTTGTTTTGTTTTGTTTGAGGAAGTATTTTTCTTTTTTTTTTTTTTTTTATTGTGGGTAAAAATCAAATTTTCCACAATACATACCAATATTTGTAAAATGATATATAAATATATATGCATATATGTGCATTTGCTTACATAAATGTTATTTTTTTATACATGTATATTTTAAAAGGTGCTTAGATTACCCAAATATTACACAGAAATTACAGGAATTCCAATGTTCCCCACTTCCCACACCTCCCACAACATCCCACACAAACATCCTTCATCAGGGTGGCACATCACCCGCAATGGATATATATATCCTGGGGCCTTGCCACCAAGCATAGACCACAGTTCACATCATAGACCACACTCTCTCCCACGCAGTTCTGCATGGTATATGTTGACATAAAATGGCCTACATCCATCACCGCAATGCCACGACCCCCAAGTCCCGAAAAAGTCCCTGTATTTCAACTGCCCTTCCCCTTCCTGCCCTGAAAGCGTCCAGTGGCCACTGGCTACACCTCACTGTTATAATTTCTTCCATTGCTTGAATCACAATATGTCTACAACAGAATACCATTAAGTCCACTCTAGTCCATAGCTCTTCCCCCAATCCTGAGGGGACTGGGATGGTGATGTCTACTCCACCTCCAAGTGAAAGAGGACTTATATCCCATTATTATTTCTTTTTCCTATTAATTGTATTTGGTTATTATATGGGCTTCATGTTCAAGGAAGGTTTAGATCACAGAAGAGTTAAAATGGGGGCTGCAGAGGATCATTGGTGGGAGGTGACTGGGATGGGGGATTCATGGGAGTAAGTTCATCTGAATGTACATGAAAGATATACAACATTGTTCAAATGATCAAGGGGTGGGGCATGGTCACAGTGGGTAGACAATCACTCAATAAATGAGGGAATCTGAATTCCCAGCCTGGAGAGCTCTGCCACATTCTCCAAGGGAGCAGCAACAGTCCCCTGAATGCAGGGGCAGTGTCTGGCAAAAGAGGATGGCCCACTGATGGGTTCTTGTTATTGATGACTAGCCTTATGAGTCTTTGCACTTTTAATTGAAACTTAGCCTACTGTTATGGGGTGCCTAAGGGATGCCACCTGAGAGCCTTCTTGTTGCTCTAATGTGGCCTCTCTCTAAGCCAAACTCAGCATATGAATGCATTACCTTCCCCCCAACATGGGACCTGACTCCCGGGGATGAGCCTCCCTGGCAATGAGGGATTAATACCAGGTGCCAACTGGCAACACAACTGGAAAAAGACCTTGAATAAAAGGGGAAAAGGTAAAAAGAAATGAGTTCATGTGGCTAAGAGACTTCAAAGAGAGTCAGGAGTTTATCTCAGAGATAACGCTTACGCACAACTCAGTAGGATCTCATAGAACACCAAAGCGGATATCACCCCACACAGAGGAGCTCCCGAGGGCTCTGGAGACACCCAGGTCCTATATAAGGGGGGATAGCCCCAGAGATTGACACCTTATCAGTGGGCTCTACTTTGGAATCTGTGCTCCTGAGAGTGACAAAGTTGGACTCAAATAAGTCCTCCATGCACAGGGTCCATCAGTCCCTTCTATTCAAGCCTATATGTGATGCTGGAGATTTTAGGTGTACTTCCAGAGACTGGAGCCTCTGGCCTGCCTATGTGCCAGCTGTGCCTGGAATCTTGGTGAAGCTGCAACTCCTACCCTACAGCTCAGTGGACTCATCCAAGTCACCTGGCGAGGAGACGACGATGGGTAACAGCCATCCAGGGAATGGAGAGGGCCTGCACCTGCAGGCACGATAATCCCATCCATCGTGTCCATGGGATATTTTATCTGTCTTTACTCTAATCTTTATTATTTCTTTCCTTTTACTGTCAGTTTAGTTTGCTCTTTTTTCCTAGTTCCTCCAGATGTGAACATAATTTATTGATTTGAGATCTCTCTTCTTTTTAAATATAGTCATTCATAGCTATAAATTTCCCTCTGAGAACTACCGTTGATGCATCCTATAAGTTTTATATGTTGTGTTTTCATTTTCATTTGCCCCCAAATATTTTCTAATTTCTCTTGTGATTTCCTGTTTGACCCATTGATTGTTTAAGAGTGCGTTGTTGAACATCCACTTATTTGTGAATTTTCCAGTTTTCCTCATGTCATTGATTTCTAGCTTCATTCCATTGTTGTTGGAGATGTTTTGTATAATATTAATCTTTTATATTTATTGGGACCTTTTTTCTGTCCTAATATGTGATCTTTCCTGGAGAATGATTCATGTACACTGGAGAAGAATATATATTCTGCTATTGCATGAAGTGTTCTGTATATATCTGTTAGGTCTAGTTTGTTTATGGTATTGTTCATGTTCTATCTTTCTTTATTGCTCTGCTATCTAGATATTCTACTCCATATTGAAAATAGTGTATTAAAGTTTCCAACTATTATTGTAGAACTATTTATCCCTTTAGTTTTGTCAATGTTTACTTCATGTATGTAGCTCTGTGATGAGTTGTATATATTTTTAAATTGTTGAATCTTTAGGGTGGACTGACCCTTTTATTAATATTCAATGTTCTTTTTGTCTGTCTTTGGGTTACTATTTGTACGAAATATTTGTTTCCATCCACTCACTCTCAATCTGTTTGTATCTTTAGGTCTAAGTTCAGTCTCTTTTAAAACACTATAATTGGATCATGCTTTTAATGAATGCTGCTGATTGTCTTTTAATGGGGAATTGAATCCATTTCTATTCATTTATATCAGTAAATATTGAAAAGCAGGACTACCTTCAGCCATTTTTTCTCTAGTTTCTTGAACATCTTATATATATTTTCTCTCTTTTCCTGCATTGGAATCTTCTTTTATGCATTGTTGATCTTTTGTAATAAAACACATTAACCCCATTCTTTATTTTCTGTATATTTTTAACTGCTTACTTTGTGTTTACTATAAGGTTTATATTTAAAATCTTAAATATAAAACAAACTAGTTTGTAGAGATACCAACTTAACTTCAATAACATACACAAACTCTGTGCCTATACCCCTCTGTCTCCTGTCTTTATGGTGATACTATCACACATTACCTCTTCATATTTTGTGTGCAAAATGACATAGAAATGTGATTATTTTTGTGCAATTGTATTATAAGCATTTTTTAAAAAAAATAGCAGTAGTTACATACATCAAATACATTAATACTGCAGTTTGCATTTACTTGAAATCATTTTTTATTATTCCAAGTTACTATCTATTGTCATTTCTTTTCAATCTGATGAACTCCCATTATTATTTCTTGTGGGGAAGGCCTAGTTGTGATGAACTCCCTTGCCTTTTTCTAATCTGGAAATATCTTATACTCTTTCTTTTGTTTAAATGACAGCTTTACTCGTTATAGACTTCTTGGCCCACAATTTTTCTCCCTCAATACTTTAAATATGTCATCCCTTTGCCACTTCACTTCTATTGTTTCTGATGAGAAATTGGACTTAATCTTATTGGATCCCTTGTGATGAGTAGCTTCTCTCTTGGAGTTTTCAGAATTTGTTCTTTATCTTTGGCATTCAACATTTTGGTTATGATAGTTCTCGGAGTATGTCTATTTGTATTTAACCTGTTTGAAGTTCATTGAGCTTCCTGGATGTGTGTATTCACAGCTTTCATGAATTTGGGGAGGTTTCAGGCCATTAATTTTTCAAGTATTATTTTTGCCTCTTTCCCCTTCTTGTCTCCATCTTGGATTCCCATAATATGTCTGGTGGTATGCTTAATGTTATCCCAGAAGTTCCTTAGGCATTGCTCACTTGTTTTTCATTCTTTCGTCATTCTGCTTTTCAGACTGAATGACTTCAATTATCCTATCATCTAGTTATTGATTCTTTTTTCTGCCTGTTCAATTCTGCTGTTGAGGTCTCTAGTGTATTTTAAATTTCATCTTTCAAAATTCTATTTGGTTCCTTTATAGTTTCTAATTCTGCTTATTGTTCATACATCATTTTCTTGATTTCCTTTAGTTGTATGTCCATGTTTTCTTTTTAACTCAATTGGCGTATTTAGGAGAGTTGACTTAACATCTTTGATTAGTTGTTCCAAATGTCTGGTTTCATCTGTTGTGCTATTCTGTTCCTTTGAATGAGCCATATCTTCATCTTACTTTGTATGTCTTGTGATCTTTGCATGGCGTCAAGGCATTTGATTATTTTGATGTGCTCACTCCAGAAGTCAGATTCTCCATTTTACCTAAGATTGTGTTGTAGATTGGCTCTGTGTTGAGGGTCTTCTTCAACAGTTACCCAAGTTTATTCTGCTTTCCCTGGCCATGTGCAGTAACTTTCAAGAATTCCCCTGTATGTTAAACTGTTTCCTTCCAAGAAAAGAATTACTTTCTACAGATTCTCCTTCCAGGGCACTTTTTTTTTTAAATTTACAATTTTTCCTCCCCAGTAGCTCCACTCTCCATACCCTGGTCTACTTTTTCTTTCCCAGGCTTTAGCACATATTTTTTTGCTCTGCTGCTCTGAAGACCAGCTTCCCCTTTCTGTGACTATTTTCTTCTCCTGGTGACTTCTAGTTTAAGGGTCACAGATCCATGCCTGAGTCAGTTTTCCATGGAGCTAGTTTGGGCTAGTGTACAAAGACACCCAGTATTTTTATTTAGGTGCACCAGATATTGGATCCCAGGGATGAACACTTGAATGTACTTGGAACATGAAGCTGCTACAGTGAGTCAGTCAGGCCTCATCCGACCCCAAATTTGAGTGTGCATGGACCAATAAGCTGATCACTATAAGTTGATCAGGTCCCAGGGACCACAACTGAATGCACTGTCCACTGAGTCACTGCCATGAGTTACACAGGCTGCCATGTGGTTCCAAATTTGTCTTTTGACTTTCCTAGTTCTTTAAAACTTTTTTTCCTGATTCAACATCCATTGAGGAATTCTTTAACCTCTATCATCTTCTAGAGTTTTGAGAAAACTGTTTGCTCCTTATTCAGTGTTTCTGGAGTGGGGGGGACACATTCACCAGTATGCCTTACATAATTGTATTGATGACATCATTCCTTATTCACAATTTTTGACAGCATTTGGATGCTAGTAAATATTTCAAAAGCAAGTTCGAAATAGTTTTTATTTTTCTATGAGTTGACTACTCTTAGAATTCCTCAACAGAAAGCAAAGAAGCAAGTCCCAGAAAAATAGCAATATAACCAAACTTTTACTTCAGCTTTTCTGGTGGATATTTGGTCACAGAGTTAACTTTCTTCTTAAAATTTTTAGAATAGTAAGAATAAAAATTAAGTTAGTATTTATGATATTTACATGTTTATTTTATCTTCATCATGGTCCACCTGTACCAAGACCAGACTATACTTTAAGAAAAAATTTCAACTTATTATACCATTAATAAAATAAAGTCAAGGAGTCTGTAAAACAGAAGTGATTAAATAAATGTTGCATGCAGATATAACCCCAGTCTTAAAAAAAAAAAAAAAAAAAAAAGAACACTTAAATAACTTAATTTGTCTTCATTCAGCTTCATTTTTTAAAAGAAACTCATTAATTCAGTATCATTGCCTTAGGTATTATTCCCAGTGAAGAAGTTATGTGGCCTACCACAACTTTGCCTTAATCCATTGTGGTTAACAGATGTGGAGTATGTTTGATAGAAATTACTTTTTTTTATACCAGGTGGTGTGAAAGAAGTAACAATTGAAAGGGCACATTGAATGTGTCTGTATCTCTATGATAAGTTCTACTAAGTCGTCTTGAAACTTCCAGATCTCTCCCTACAGCTCAACAGAATAAATATTCAATCCATGTATGCTGAACGAAAAGAAAGTGTATACCAGAACTTTCTCACACTGCACTCTGATAGAAGGCTGGTTGAGAGAAAAAAATGTAATAAATACCTTTGTCACAGCACTTAATGCTAACTGACTATACTTGTTATCTGCCTACCTCATAGTAAAGTAAGATCCTAGGAGAACACGGTCATTGTCTTCTTTCTGCACTGTTGAAATTCCATTGGTTAAAATAGTGCATTTTATATAGCAATATAAAGTCCATGATATGTCAAAAGACAAAGAACTAAGGATTCTAATTAAAACCTTAATATGCTCATAAAGGAAGGATTAGAAACTATTGGATAGATCATTGAAATAAATTATGCATGAAGATGTATGATTGTTGCCAAGCTAAGTTATTACCTTAATTTAAAATGACAAAATCTATATACTATGACTACAATTACTAGGATAGACTGCCTTCCCTAAATCCACACACCCATTTTTGTAATTCTAATTACATTGAGAGCAAGATATTACACAAAATATTTAAGTCATTAATTAGAGATGAATAACATATGTGAAAAGTTTAGCTTAGTGTCATACAGAAGATACTCCCTAAAATTTTAGCTTAGTGTCATACAGAAGATACTCCCTAAATATTAGTTTCCTTTTTTCTTACCCTTCTATACTGCATTGAGTTTAAAGTAAATTGGAAGCAGAGTAGCTCATTTTCAAAGTCAATGACTTAATTTGAAAAGTAAATAAGAATTGTACCTGTATGTATGTGTGTATATAAGAAAAACAATTTATCAACCTCATAATAAGATATATAACATGAAGCATATAGAAAAGACTTAGGAATCTGGCTGAATTTGCATGCCATATTTAATTACTGGTTAACCTTAGGGTTTTTTGTTTGTTTGTTTGTTTAGTCATAATTTCTTTATATGCAAAATCATAGGTGACCCAATGGAGTGATGCACTACCAGATATCCATTTTGACTCACTTCTGTTAATGTAGCAAGGTTTTTAACAGTAAGCTAATGCAACTGTAATAAACCAAATTGAAGGAGACAAACTGCAAGTAGGTAGACAAAAAGAACACAAGATGGGCATGGCAAAAAAAAAAAAAAAAAAAAAAAAAAAATTCAGTCATGAAAGTGTGGCTCTAAACTACTGAGTAGACACTTCCTTGCAATAGAAATATTTCACTTTTGTAAAAAGCACTATGCTTCTTGTGCAATATAAGAATTACTCAATCTAGGTAATACATTTTGGTCAACTTAAATTATAGTAAGCCCTTTCTAGAAATGTGACTGATTTGGCAATCAGTTCTGTACATTGCAGTACCTGAAAGTGATTTTGGCACACTAAGATGTAGGCCTCATGGTAAAAGGAAAGGTCATATTTTTTGAGGATTGCAATGCTTGACTCAAGAGATAGATAACAGCTGTGCTCTGTATGGAAAGGTAATCTGTACCCTGATGGTAACATTGTTAGCAGAGTCATCTTTCATAAAAAAGAGATGAAACATGCACTATATATACATGTCTAACGAAAATATGACCGAAAAATTCTTCAAACCCAATGCCCCAGTGGGTTTTGCAGTTCTAGTAAAAAATTGGGTAGGGATTGTCATGGCAGAAGTCAATGAACTACGATTTATGGTATGATTTCAGTTTTTAAATTATCACTTAAGCTATAGTTTATGTTCACATAAAATCTTCTTTACAAAAGTGAATTTAAATATATCAAAGCCTGATATAGTTTGAAGATTTGGAATATCCTCATCTCATTAGCATTGCGGTTTATCAAGCAAAGTCAATAATATTGAAGTATGGAATATTCTCCAGTTTTTCTGTGGCACAAATGGCTAGAAACAAGTAACCATGTGATATCTAGTAACAGTTCTCATTTTGCAAACTGTCCCAACAAGATACAAACACTGTTATGTTTTGAAATTACATATGTTTAAATATATTACATACTAAACTGAATACATAGAAATATAAGGTCTACTCTTTCACATAAGGTGCTCATAATATTGTTGAAATAACAATATGCAAATGCATGGGTTCCATAACATCCTTCCCTTATATGATTTTTCTGCAAAGTAACACAATAAATCACTGTTAAACAGGATCGGAAGGAAGAACTTCTTGGAATTAAGTGATAGGGGAATAACAGGTAGTATAGATGGGATTAGTCAGGAAAGAAGTGGAAGTGAACAAGCAGAAGAAGATGTAGAGGTAGACACACACCTTATGTATTAAATGAACAACAGGTAGATTGATCCAGAATGATGGTTGAGGTAAGAAAGTAAGGAGCAGTGAATTTGGGGAAGGTGTTTGGATGTTAAAATGTATACATTGTGTTGTTTCACAACACAAAAGGACAAATACTGTATGATTGCCCTATATTAAACTAAATATATTCTGTGAAATATAAATATATTATGTTAAAAATGAATATGGGTAGAATTCAAAGACCGTTTTTCTTTGACGCTGAACAAAAATGTAAGCTAATAGCACAAAATGTTAATATCCGACCAAAAAACCAAAACATTATACTAAATGAAGGAGACCAGACACAGAGTACTACATACTGTATGATTCCATTTATTTAAACTGTAAATATAAATCAATTTATAAAGGTGAAAGGAGATTAGTGATTATGTAGTTCTGAGGAAGGAATGCTGAGAGGTGTGGAGTCTTTCTTTTTGTAGTAAAGAAATAGTTCTAAAATCTTTTGAGATGATGATTATACAACATTGTGATTATACTAAAAGCCATTGATTATACACTTTGGATAGAAAAGCCAGAAACAGCAGTTATGCCCAGTGGGGGAAGCATAGAGCGATTGAGAGGTGAGGGATTTTCTTGTTTCTGTTTATTTGCTTTTTGTTTATTATTGTTACTATTGAAATAAAGAAAATGCTCTAATAATGACTGAAGTGATGAACACGCAAGTAAGTGATTATAGCAAACACCATTGCTTGTACACTTTGGATGAATTGTATGTTTATTAATATGCATCAATAAAATTGACTAAAAAATGTAAAGAAACATGAAAACCGGTTCAGTACTTCATTTTTTTTCACCTCAAAAATTAGTGAACTGAGGCATGGCACAACTAACTATATACTTGTTTCCCTAAGAAATTCACCCATGGGCAGTACCAAATGAATTGCAAGAAAGAGTGATGAAAATTAGGAGGACTCATTGGGAGATGGTGGCCCAAAAAGGTGCTCCACTACAGTCCTATCTGAAAAAAGAATCACCCCACTGTTAGCTCCATTTCCACATGCTTGCCTTTTCTAAAGGGGAATCTTTGCTTTTGGACTCCCTTGTTGAATGGCAGAGATCATATCATATCTGCATTGCATTTGGATGGCTCCCGCTGCCCAATCCTGTTTGCTTCCATTCTATTTCCCATGTGTTATTCATCCAAAACACATTTACCCTCAAAATCGTGTCAGCAACCCCTTCCCAAAGAATTTAGCCTACAACATAGACTTTTGTTTCTATGAATAAGGTGATATGAAGATTAAATTAAGGAGTTATTATGGGACTGGAAGAAGAGGAATAAAAATAAATTCTGGACAGAATTTTAAGCTAGGATTTGGGAAAACATCTAGCAATATTCAAGAACACAAAAGTATGTCTTGACTTTTTGTTGATAACATGGAAATTTTGAATTTTGGTGTGTTTGCCAAAGATAGATTTTACTAATTATTAGAAGGTAGAAAATATTCTGAGACCATAACAGTTAAATACTTTCATAGAGAAAACATTTTAAAATATAGTGTAAGAATAATCTACTGAAAATTCTATTTCTTATAAAGTTCACTTCATAATGAGAAAAAAAGGAAATGGTATTTCTCTTTTAAATGAGAATTTATAATTCAAAGAGTATACAGTTCATTTTATTGCTCAGTAAAATTGAATCAATTTGTAATATTTTGCATTTCTTATTAAATTATGCAACTGTCACTTACTTTGACTATCTTTTAGGAAGTCATCAATGAAAATATTTTATATTTATAATATAAAATTTTACATTGTTTCAGGATCTTTCTCCTATATTTATATAGGAATTACTTTATAATTATATTCAGATCAAATGGTTACAAATAAGTATTGAAATAATATAATTTATATGGAAGAGTTATGAACAATGAAATATAAAATGAATTCTTGCTTTTGGATTTTTAATTTATAAAGTGTTCCTACATATTTTTTTTACTAGATATCCAGAGCAGTCCAGTGAGATATGGCACATTTCAAAAATGAGGAAACTGAAACTTGGGACCTACTATTTCTATAGATAGAAAATGGTTCCCCTTTCTTTGCATGTTGATGACATGCTATTCTTAGTCTTCTTCTCATATGCCTTACATTATAACTATTGCCATATCTACCTATTTCCTGTCCCAACATCTGATTCAACATTGGCTTATAGCAAATTCATGTTTTTGAGGTCTGTGCAAATCTTCATTTGTCAAATGCCTGGGCCTATTTTGGAACAATGAATAATTCTTCTATTCTTAAAGTTAGACTTAAATCTTATTCCTTGATACTTAAATTAATACTGATATCTTATATATATGCATTTACAATCATATGAGAGTTGAAAATTAGGTGTTTATTAAATTTCTCACTTTCTAAGTTATTTTGCTAGTAACATTTTGCTTTCTTGATTTGCAAGTAAAATTTTGTTCTGTTGCTTATTTTAATTTATTGTTTTGCTAAGACTTTGAAAATAGCCAGAGAATCTTAGAAGATAATAGCTATATACATACAGTATTTTAAAATATTTCTAAGTACAGGATAGTATCCAACATTTTCTTCCCCTATCCTCCAACCTCTTCTAACCTATCTTTCCACCATTATCCCTGCAGTTGCTATGAACTGGGTTCTAGATGCAGCATTTCTTTTTCTCACCCACTATATTTAATCCATCATCATTTCTTGTCAGTTTGACTTCTCTGAATCCTTCCACTCTTCTCCATTTCCATATCCTTTCCCAAGTCACACTTTCTGCTACACTATTGATTTTCTTTGGGATGAACTAAATGAGTTTGTTAATATTCTACAAACAGAGAAATTACAAATGCTTCAAACTACTAATACCCTACTAATTTGTCTTGCTGCTTCCACATATTTTATATATTTTCCATATCATTTATGATTCAATTCCACTGTGCCTAAGAGGGAACCAATGACTGTAATGGATAACGGCTAATTTTTCTCTTCCATTAAAAAAGTCCAGAAGTAGGTTTAAAAGGCTGATATGGTAGCTCCATAGATATCAGGGGCCCTGGCTCATTGGTCCTTCTGCTTAGCCATACTCAATATGTATTGTCATCGTCAATGTCACCGTTTATTCCAAGATGGCTACCAGTGTTCCCCCCATTGTGTTGCATATCAGGCTGCAGAGAGAAAAAGTGTGATGGAGAGGAGAAAAAAGGCATGTCATGCAGCTGAAACAGCTCCTTTTAAGCAAAATTCCTGGATGCGTCATGCAATCTGGCTTACTTCTTCTTAGCAAGTCATTAGGTACTTGATTCCTACTACTTGCAAGGAGTTTGTCAAATGTAGAATTTTAGCTACGTACACATAGTTAATAAAGAAGAAGGGCAGAGTGGATAATGTACAGACAGCTGCATGTCCTTAAAATTGTTCTTTCTATGGCAGCCAGAGTGACCTTTTGCTGTTGTTGTTTATGTTTAACTAAACTCTGTACTTTATTCAGATGTATGAGTTTCTCCCTATCACAGTTTGGCATTGTTTATGAATTCCAAAAATAGTTATTGGATTATGTTTGTAAATTGGTCTGTCAGAGATATCACTTTTAATTGATTAAATTATGATTAGGACTTTGTTTGGGCCATGTCAGTAGGCCTTGTGGAGAGAGCATAACAACTGAGCCTGGAGAGAAATGGAGCCCCAGGAAGAGAGCAACCCAGGAAGCCTGAAATCTTGGCAGAGGATGGCAACCATCTTGCCCCAACAGGTGGCAATAGACTTTGGTAAAGGAAGTAATTTATGCTTTATGGCCTGTTAACTGTAAGCTTCTACCCCAAATAAATACCCCTTATGAAAGCCAACAGATTTCTGGTATTTTGCATCAGCACCCCTTTGGCTGACTAATACACTCCCTGAAGCCCATTTCCTGTTCCTGGATCTCATCCAACCAGCCAGGATATTATACTTCTTTTAGTCACTGTATTTTCTTAAGCTCCTCTGGGCTTTTCTAATTTCTCAGACTTTCTTCTATTTTGATAACATTGACAATTTTGAAGAGTACTGGTCAAATATTTGGAAAATATACCTTTATTAGGGTTGATCTGATGTTTTCCTTAAGCTTTGACTAGGGTTTTGTATATTGGGGAGGGAAACTACAGAGATAAGTAGCATTCTCAATACATCATATCAAGGGTACCTGTTATCAACACAACTTGTCATCCATAATGTTAACTCTAAACACCTAAGGTAGTATTTACTAGGTTCCTCCACTGTAGAGTAGGACCCCACCCCTGAATTCTGCACTGTACTCTTTGGAATGAAGTCAGCAAGTCTAGCCCACACTTAAAGGATGGGGAGTTATGTTTGACCTCCACGAGGGGGGAGAATTTGCATTAAAAACTTGTAGTTTTTCTCTGTGGAAGTTTTTTCTCTTCTCCCCAATTATTTATTTTTGTCAGTATAGACTCATTGATATTTATTTTATAAATTGAGTTATTGTCCAGCACTACTTTGTTTATTTTATTCCTCATATTTTTCTAGATTTGACTACTGGGGACTCTTCCTTTTGACTCTTGTGTTCTTTTGACATGCACCCATCATTTTGTGTTTTGAGTACTTCTGTACTTTCTGGCACTATAAGATGCTCAAGCTCATCTTATATAATCCCTCTAGATCCAGCGAACCTCTAGATCCAGCGAATTTTCCAAGGAGCTCTGGTTCTTTAATTGGAGAATGGTATTAGCATCCAAGATCTGAGTGTTGGGTATTGATACTGGGATGTTGTTTCTAGGACTTTTCAATGGAAACAGCTGAGGAATATACATATGCAGAATAATCATGGATGTACACTTATATATACACACACACATAATTTTTACATATCCATTAGTATCTATATTAAGCTAAATACAATTTCATGTGGATATCTCTGATTGTAATCCATTATTGCATGGTTACTTCTAGCTTTTCCCCTTTCTCTTCTCTACTGAATGAACTTCTAAATATATAATTCAGAAAATGTCTCTTTTATCTCTTTTATGCTTATAACCTACAAACTTTTCCACCTCAGGATATAATCCAAACTCTTAACTAGTCTATAAGGTCTTATGATACATTGGATGAGCTAAATTTATCTTATGTTACCTTAGCAATTAAGGACTATACTTGAGAGACTAAAGTACTTCTCTGTAGCTACTTATCTCTTCATGCATGTTATGAGAAAACGATCATATAAAATGAAATAAAGAAAATATCACATTCCTTTGTTTGAATTGTTCATTCCAATGCCAAATATTAGTTATTATAATTACACAGGTAATTGTAAGTAGTAGATTGAAGTAAAAATTAATAGATATAAAATTTGGAGGAATGTTTCTCAAACCTTTAGCCATAACCAATCAGTTAATACTCTTTGCACCAAACATGAGTGTTTTAGTTTGCTAAAGGCTGCCAAGGCAATATACTAGAAATGGGTTGGCTTTTACAATGGGGACCATTTAGGTTGCAAGTTTTCAGTTCTGAGACCATGAAAATGTCCAAATCAGTCTCCCTTCTCCTTTGGAACTTGTTGCTTTCAGCTTCCTGGTTTCTGTGACTTCCTCTTTCAGCTTCCAGGGGCTTCTCTCCAAGCCTCTGTGTTCCATTGATTCCAGTCTCTGGCCTCCAGGATCCTCTTTCTCAGCTTCTGGGTTTGTCTCTCTGTCTCTGCTATCTTTTTTGTCTATATATTCATCAGTTTATAAAGGACTCCGATAAGAGGATTAGGACACATCTTAGGCCACACCTTACTAAAGGTTACTATTATCAAATAGCTCTTAACTGAAGTGATCTAAACAAAGGATCCCACCTACAATAGGATCACACCTACGGGAATGGATTAGTTTAAGAACATAATTTTTTGGGTCCCCAAATAATCAGACTGCAACAATAAGTCAGCAAATTTAAGAAAAATCAAGCAAAGTTTTAATAATATATGTTTCAAGTTGTCTGTGAACACAATATCAAGAAATCATACTGCTTGAATATTTATATAATATTTTTTATTATAGAATTTGTAGTTTTATAGTACATTCATGCAGAAAATACAAAGTTCCCATGTATATACACCCATTATTAATATTTTACATCAGTGTAGTATCTTTGCTACAATTGATGAAATAATATTATTATAATTGTAATATTAACTATAGTTCATAATTTACATTAGGGCTCACTGTTTGTGTTGTACAGTCCTAATTTTTCATTCTAGCAACATATGTACTACTTATAATTTCCCCTTTTGACTACACTCAAGCATGTAATTCACTGGTGTTAATTACATTCAGAATGTTGTAGTAGGGAATGGGGAGTTAATGCTTAATGGGTACAGAAATTCTGTTTGATAGGAAACAATAAGCTTCCTTATTGATAAACAATAAGTAAAGTTTAACATGCCATTAGTTTCTCTAATTACTTATTATTAAAAGTAGAAGTTGCTAACTCAATTCTACTTTTAAGAAAAAGAAAAGTATTTGAAAGCTTTGAGGCATGATACTGCAAACTCAGACTAACCTTTGCTTCATAAACTTTGGAGACATTTTCATGAATGGCTGTATTTAACATTCCATCTTGTGCTCAGTAGATGACTGAAAATGCACAGAAATCAGAAGCTTAAAGGTTTAAACTTGAAGAAGATGGAGAAATGATTCCTTATAACTTTTTGATTGCATTCAGGACTAGAATGGATTTCTTCATGTTCTGTTGCTGTATTTAGACCTGATTTGAAAAGATAATGGCTAGGGAAATCTCAATAATTCAATTACCAAGCTTCTGCACAGTTTGATTTTCTAAGAAATGATGGTAGCTCTCCTCATCATTGAAAAAACAAAACAAAACATAAAACTTCCCTTTCATCACTGAAGTGTGTGAAAGTACCTCTTTTCTGGATAACCAAATAATATGCCATTGAACCAGTTACTTAAAAATTTTTATATAATTATTGCCCTTCTGAAGAACTTTTAACATTTTAGCCTTTATGTTGATAAGTTAAGTGTGCACCTGTCTCCTGAACTTACTTAACTATGTGAAACAGGCTCGAATCAAAAAGCCATGTATTTGACTTGCCACCATTCGTACACATCATCATATATTTCAACCATAAGTATGTTATTCATACTGTTGTTATTCAATTGCTGTCAGTGGATAAAACAGTTGGTGGATTAACAGGAGAGTGCTTAGCAGTGGATTATTTTCCTGTTGCACATAGAAATGGGGCTCTGTCAAAGGTGTTTACAGTGATTCTAAAACATGATTTTCAGTCTCTGCTGTGGATAACAAAATAGTTCCTCAATAAATAAAAAAAATCCCCTTCTCACTCAGCCAAAAAACACTAAATAAGCACTCTCCCTTAAATGATTACCAACTGTATGCCAAGAGCTGATTCATATTTTCTCATTTTAAGAATGTTTTAGAAAACCACAATTTTCAGAAAATGAAACTGATGCAAGTTTGGATAGCTTTCTTCCATTTTCCTGTTAAAATTTATAAAAGATAATACGGAGAGAACTAGGGATTTTTGATACCGTAAAAACAAATTTTAGATAAATATTATTAATATTTCTACTTAATTTTACTTTTTCAGCTGCCTGTGTGAAATTGTAACATTTAAATATTTGCTTCTCACCTCATATTTCAAATCACATTCTGTGAGTCATACTCTCTATTCATATTGTTTTTCTTAGCTTTTGCTTATTTTTATAATTTATATGCTGGTATTTTCTTTACTAGTAATTGCTATTTTTTGCTTTAATGAATTCTGTTGAGCCACTGATCCATGTGAGTGAATTGGTGGGACAATGAGACAATATTATAATGACAAAATGTAAATATAACTAAAGTAAGCAATGATGTGTGAATAACGTGAAATAGATTGCCCAAGAGGATTGGCATCCAGATAACTTAATGCACCAACATTAACTGAGTTACTGGTTATGCTTATTATGCCTTTCAGGTGAAAAATAAGGGGGCATGAAACAACTCAGTAATATACATAAATGAGATGTTAATGCAATATTTTTTGAAAAATAAAAAATTCAGAAATTCATAATGAACAAACTATATAACATTTAAAGTAAAACTGGATCGGTATTGATGATTTTTCTTTTTGGCTTTGGGTTCTGACGGGCTCTGCAGGGTACTGACAGACATAATAAATGTCCATGTAAAGCCATTTACAAGACAGGCATGCAAGTTGAGGAATAATTATAAATAATTTGCCTGTGCCTTTTCTTCTGCAACTTACAGAGGGGCTGTGAACCATATGATGGTCAACTGGGGTTCATAAGCAGATTATGTTTCTAAATATTGGTTGAGAAAGACTGATCCTTCTGTGTTTATGTTCTCTGGAAAGATGTGTACTTTGTGATTTTTATGTTAGCTAAATATGATAATATTTGTGAGTATCTTATTAACTGCAAAGCTGTATCCACATGTTTAAGCTGTTGCCGTTGTACTTAGCAAAGGATACTTACTCTGCCATTGATTTTTCTTCCATTTGGAAAGATGATTAAGAGTTTGGCATTAAAATAATTCAAAATTCCATCATGATACAAATAGTTTTATTTGCGTTATCATCCATAACCTTATGAAATGGAGAATGAAATATCAAAGTTTTATTTAAATTCTCTTTTACTTAGATTTGTTCCTAAATGGACCCATCCATACCAAGGAGAAATAGGTGTGATTTTAATAGTGGTAGTGACTGTAAGTTTGAAACAGCATATCAATGTGATATATTCTAGTTTGGAATATATTCAGAGTTGAATTGCATTTTAAGCATGTTCTAAAATATGCAATAATTGATCATACATTTTAACCTCAAGCACTAGGTTTCCTACATCAAAGGCAAAATATCTTTCAATAGCATATAAAATGTTTATGATTCCAAAGCAAGTGAAATCAGTTAAGAGATTATGTATGCAACCTAGTAAATGTGCCAGAAGAAGATGAAAGAAAAATACAATATGGCATACAAACCCCACATTATAAAAAGCAAGAGACCTGTTTCAAGCATCTTTCTATTATGGAAGGGGCTGGAGGGCTTGCTTTAGAGTGATAGGAGCACATGTGGCAACCTTCACTGTGATTAAACCACAACAACATTTCCTCACCTCTAACTTTACTCCGCAGGAATTCTGGGACTACCTTGAGCAGTAGATGCCTACTTGCCGGCTTAGGTTTTGAACTGTGATATGGTTATGCATAGACATATGCTCCCTGATGTGAGGCTTTCCAGCAATAGAAAGAGAAATTGGTCAGGGACTATTAAGTCAAAGCAGTCTCCTTACTAACAAGTCAGAACTCCACTCTTCTGAACAAAAGGATGTATCATTTTGTTCAGATTAAGTTTATACAGTTGACAGGGTAAGAGCACATAAGACAACTTCTGCTTGAAAGAAGTTTGGCATATGTTTTTCCCTTTCAATTGGTTAATTGTCTTGAAGACACCTTGATTCAATAAAGGTTCAGTAACTCAAAAAGCAATTAACATCATTTATCATCTGAAAAAGATTTCAATGCAAGACATGCATAATAATACCAATTGGAAAAATATAAAGGCATGGCCATATTCTGTATATTAACATTTTTAAGAAAACTGAATCAAATGCTCCATTTTTGCAGTTTTAATGATGACAAGCTAACTCAAAAGATATATTTTGCACTGCAATTAAAAAAAAAAAAAAAAGGAATTTTTTTTTTTTTTTTTTTAAAGGTAGTTTCTTTAGTGGCTTAACTGTTCCTGGGAAGTCAGTGAGGAAGAATGAATTAGAAAATTCTCTGGCTTTATTTCACTGGTTTAATTTAAACACTCTACTCTCCTTTGAATGATGAATGGAAAACATAAACTTGGACTTTACATCAGGAAGATAGAAACTAATAGAGCTAGAGAGATGATTTTCAGCTTTGTTCAGAACTGTATCCATGACCTTGAGGGAGACACTAACAAAATGTACATGAGTCTTTTAGGAGGCTGTTAAGATACCACATTTCGGAAATTTTGGTAGGGTATAGGAGAAATGTGTCCTTAATTAGTGAGACAATGTTATGACAGGAACAAGTCACTTTAGAATGGATGGAATATAAATTATCATTATGTCTTTTGGGGAAGATACAGTATTCAGTGCATGGTAAGTGGGTTCTGTTTAAACAGCTACAAGCTGCTAGTCAATGAAACAAAACTGAGATCACAGTTGGTAGAAATTGGTAATCCACTCAGGACCATTCTGAGAAGATGCAGGAGCCTGTTAGAAGGAAACATATCTTTGGTCCATTCTTTTTCAGCAGCTTATTAACAAGGTAAGGATGAAGACATCAGGCTTCAGATTAAAGGTGAATAACAATAATACTAAAGATTTATTTTAGCTTAGATTTTGTTCATTCTTGAAAGATATGTTTGGTGTAATGATTTATGCATTTATTTAGTTTTTATAATTTTAGGTTCACATTCAATTGTAAGAATTAATACAGAAGAGCCCATGCACTTTTTACTCTGTGATGGTAACATTTTACTTAAATAGAGTACAATATTGTAACTAAGAAATTGTTATTGATACAATTCATTGGCTTTATCCAAATTTCATCAGTTTTATATGCACTCATTTGTGTGCACATGTGTGTGGCTGCATTTAGTTTTATGCAGGTTTATTGTGTGAATGTTTGTGTGAACATCACCACAATCAAGACACAGAGCAATTCTCTCACAAGTATCACTTTAAGCCACAGCCATTCCCCTTCACCCATTACTAAGTCCTGGAAACCACTGATATCCTCTACATGTCTGTAATCATCATTTAAATAATATTATATAAATAAAATCATAAGTATATTACATTTTGGCATTGACTTTTTAAAAATCAGCAAAATACCCTTAATATCCATCCAAGTTGTCACAAGTCTCATTTCTTTTAGTTGCTGAGTCTTATTCCTTGTCATGGATGTATAAAATTTTTTTTAAACTATTCGTTTCTTGCAGGATGCATGGATTATTTACAGTTTTAGGCTATTGAAATAAAGTATCTATAAGGATGCCTGTCTAGTTTGTTTTGTGAGCAGACATTTTTCATTTCTCTGGGCCATATGCACAGGACTACAATTGTTGGGCTATCTGAGAACCCCATGTTGAGTTTAGAAAAAGTTGTGAACTTATTTCCAAAGTGACTGTACCATTCTGCATTCCCAGCAACAATGTATGTGTGATCCAATTTTTCTGCATCCGCACCATGATTTATTGGCATTATAACTGTTGTTGACGTTGTTGTTAAGGTGTGTCATGATATTTCATTATGGTTTTAATTTGCATTTCCCTAATGGCTAATAATATTAAGCATCTTTTCATATACTTACTTTTCTTCTGTAAATCCTTCTTGGGGAGCTGTCTGTTCAGGCCTTTCACCTATTTTCTAACACATTTTTTTTCCTAATGTTGAACTTTGAAAGCTCTGTATGTATTCTAGATATGAATCCTTTGTTTGAAATGAGGTTTGAATATATTATGCTAGTGTGTAGCTTGTCCCTTCATCCTGTCAACTTTTGCAGAGTAAATATTTTAAAGTTTAATGAAATTCAATTCAACAATTTTTCTGTTTATGGATTGTACTTTTGGTATCCAATCTAAGAATACTTCACTGGTCTCTAGGTCAAATTGTTTCTCCTATATTTTTTTCTATAAGTTCTATAGTTGCCCATTTTGCATGCATTTGCTTTAATATAAACCATGATGTTTAGGACAAGTTTTGTTTTATTTTTTTTCAACCTATGGATGTCCAATAGCTTTAGCACAATATATATATATATATATTTGAAAGCTATCCTTTCTCCACTGAACTGTTTTGGCAATTTTTTTTTTTTAGTTTACAATTTAAACGATACAGTTTAATAAGTTTTGATGATATTTACCATGTCCTGTATCCATTACTGTAAGGTAATGAAAAACCTTTCCCATGACCACTAAATACCCCATTAGATCTTAACTGTTCATTTTTCCCCACCACCTTGGGGCATATGACACTCCCCTGTCTTCACTATGGAATGTCAAGATTCATAGTTACATGCCCTGAGTATTTAAACCTGCCCTTCCTAATCTAGCCTCCTGTCAACGCTGCAACACCAAACCCAGTAATATCACTACCCATCTTTCCTATCCTTCAATATGCAACTATACTCTATCCCTTTACCATAGATTATGTCCATATGGGTGATGGCTCAAAGCCTGCTCTTCTCTTTCTCTCCCTTGTTAACCTATCTTTCAGACAATGGTTCTCAGAGACTGCTCACTTTCCTCAGTTCAAATCAGTGAGGCCATATACTGTTCATCCTTCAGTACCTGGCTTGCTTCACGCAACATAAGGTCTTCAAGATTCATCCACGTTATTCCATGTGTTAGCACTTTATTCCTTCTTACAGCTGAGTAGTATTCCATTGTATGTATGTATCACATTTTGCTTATCCATTCATCTGCTGATGGGCACCGGGGCTGATTCCAACTTTTGGCAATGGTGAACAATGCCGCTATGAACATTGGTGTGCATATATCTGTTTGTGTCTTTGCTTTCAATTCTTCTGGGTATATATCCAGCAGTGGAATTGCTGGATCATACGGAAGATCTATTGTTAGTTTTCTGAGGAACCGCCAAACTGTCCTCCACAGTAGCTGGACCATACCACAGTCCCACCAGCAGTGGAGGGTTCCCATTCCTCCACATCCTCTCCAAAATTTAGTGTCTGCTGTTTTTTTAATAGCTGCCATTCTGATGGGTGTAAGATGGTATCTCATTGTACTTTTGATTTGTATTTCCCTGATAGCAAGCCATGTTGAGCATTTTTTTCATGTGCTTTTTAGCCATTTATATTTTATCCTTGGAGAAGTGTCTTTTCAGGTCACTTGACCATTTTTTTCTCTTGCTGCTCATGCTTTGGCTGTGAAGTTCATGAAACCATTTCTTATTACAAGGTCCTGTAGATGCTTCCCTACATTATCTTCCAAGGTCTTTATGGTTTTGGCTCTTATATTTAGATCTTTGATCCATCTTGAGTTGATTTTTGTATAAGGTGTGAGATGGTATTCTTCTCTCATTCTTTTGGATATGGATATCCATTTCTCCAAGCACCACTTGTTAAAGAGGCCATTCTTTCCCAACTTAGTGGGCTTGGTGGCCTTGTCAAATATCAGATAACTGTATATGCAAGGATCTATATCAAAACTCTCAATTCTGTTCCATTGGTCAGTAGGTCTATCATTGTGCCAATACCACGCAGTTTTGATCACTGTAGCTTTGTAGTATGTTTTAAAGTCAGGTAGCGTGATACCTCTAAATTCATTTTTCTTTTTCAATATGTTTTTGGCAATTCAGGGCCTCTTGCCTCTCCAAATATATTTTGTGGTAAGTTTTTCCAGTTCCTTAAAAAATACAGTGTTGACTTTTATTGGGGTTGCAATAAATCTGTAGATTAGTTTGGGTAGAATAGACATCTTGATGAAGTTTAGTCTTCCTATCCTTGAACAAGAAATATTTTTCCATATATTTAAGTCTTCTGTGATTTCCTTTAACAGTGTTGTGTAGTTTTCTGTATACAAGTCCTTTACATCTTTAGTTAAATTTATTCCTAGGCATTTGATTCTTTTAGTTACTATTGTAAATTGTAAATGGTATTTTTTTCCTGATAGCCTCCTCAGATTGCTCGTTATTGGTGTACAATAATGCTACTGATTTTTGAGCATTGATTTTATAGCCTGCAACATTACTGAACTCCTTTATAAGTTCTAGAAGCCTTGTTGTCGATTTCTCAGGGCTTTCTATGTATAGGATCATGTCATCTGCAAATAATGAAGTTTTTACTTCTTCTTTTCAAATCTGGATGCCTTTTATGTCTTTTCTTGCCTCAGTGCTTGTGCAAGTACTTCTAAGACAATGTTAAATAGGAGTGGTTATTGTGGGCATCCTTGTCTAGTTCTTGATCACAGAGGGAAGGCTTTTAGGATTTCACCTTTGAAAATGATGTTAGCTTTGGGTTTTTCATATATACCCTTTATCATATTCAGAAAGTTTCCATCTATTCCTATCTTTTGTAGTGTTTTTATGAGGAAAGAATGCTGTATTTTGTCGAATGCTTTTTCTGCATCTGTAGAGATGATCATGTGATTTTTTTCTTTCAATCTGTTTATGTGGTGTATTACATTGATTGATTTTCTTATATTGAACCATCGTTACATACTTGGGAGGAAACCCACTTGGTCATGGTGTATATTCCTTTTGATATGTTGTTGAATGCGATTAGCAAGTATTTTGTTAAGGATTTTAGCATCTAGGTTCATTAGAGAAATTGGTCTGTAATTTTCCTTTCTTGTGGTATCTTTATTTGGTTTTGGTATTAGGGTAATGTTGGCATCATAGAATGAGTTAGGCAATATTCCTTCTACTTCTATTTTTTGGAAGAGCTTCAGTGGAATTGGTGTAATCTCTTTCCAGAATGTTTGGTAGAATTCAGCTGTGAAGCCATCTGGTCCTGGGCTCTTCTTAGTTGGGAGGTTTTTGATGACTGAGTCTATCTCTTTACTTGTAATTGGACTGTTGAGTTCATCTATTTCTTCTTTCATCAATGTAGGCTCTTTGTGGGTTTCTAGAAACTTGTCCATTTCCTCTAAATTATCATTCTTGCCGGCACATAATTTTTCAAAGTATCCTCTTATGATACTCTTTATTTCTGTGGGGTCAGTAGTGATATCCCCTTGCTCATTCCTTATTTTATGTATTTGCTTCTGTTCTCTCTTTTTCTTTGTTAGTTTGGCTAAGGGTTTGTCAATTTTATTGATATTCTTGAAGAACCAGCTCTTGGTTTTGTTTATTGTTTCCAGTGCTTTCTTATTCTCTATTTCATTTAGTTCTGCTCTAAGCTTTGTTATTTCCTTCTTTCTACTTCCTTTGTTGTTGTTTTTCCAATTCCTGCAAGTGTTGTTAGGTCTTCAATTTTAGCTCTTTTTTCTTTTTTAATATATGAATTTATGGCTATGAACTTCCCTCTCAGGACTCCTTTCGCTGCATCCCATAGGTTTTGATATGTTTTGTTGTCATTTTCATTAGTTTCAAGGTAGTTACTGATTTCTTTTAAGATTTCCTCTTTGACCCACTGTTTGTCTAAGAATGTGTTGTTTAACTTCCATATCCTTGTGCCTAACCTGTTTCTCTGGCCCTTAGTGATTTCCAATTTCATTCCATTGTGGTCAGAGAAATTACTTTGTATAATCTCAATCTTTCTGAATTCATTGAAAGTTGTTCTGTGGCCTAGCATTTGGTCTATTTTGGAGTATATTCCATGTGCACTCGAGAAGAATGTAAATCCTGCTGTATTTGGGTATAGTGTCCTGTATATGACTATTAAGTCCAGTTCCTCTAATGTATTGTTGAGATCCTTTATTTCTTTATTGATTCTGTGTCTAGATGTTCTGTCTAATAATGATAATGGTGTATTGAAGTCCCCTGATATAACTGTAGAGGCATTTATTTCTCCTATTAGTTTTTCCAGAGTTTGCCTCACGTATTTGAGGCACCCCGATTAGGTGCGTAAATGTTGATGATTGTTCTCTCTTCTTGAGAGATTACTCCTTTTACTAATATGTAGTGTCCATCTTTGTCTTTTACAATAGTTTTGCATTTAAAGTCTATTTTGTCTGATATTAGAATAGCTACTCCTAACCTTTTTTGGCTATTGTTAGCTTGTAAAATGGTTTTCCAGCCATTCACTTTCAGCCTCGTTGAATCCCTGGGTCGAAGGTGGGTTTCTTGTAGACAGCATATAGATGGATCATATTTTCTTATCCATTCTGCCAACCTGTGTCTCTTGATTAGTGAATTTAAGCCATTAACATTTAGTGTTATTACTCATAATGAATTTCTTACTTCAGCCATTTTTTCTTTGGGTTAATGTATGTCATATGTTGTTTTGTTTCTCTTTTTGTCTTTTCAGTTGTTTTTAAACTCTCCTCCAACTCTCTCTCCCTTGTTTTTTCCTTTCAACTTGTAGGGATTCCTTTAGTATTTCTTGAAGTGCAGGTTTCTTATTGACACACTCTCTTAATTTTTGTTTATCTGTGAATATTTTGAACTCTTCATCATTTTTGAATGCCAATTTTGCTGGATAGAGAATTCATGGCTGGAAGTTTTTTCTTTTATTATTTTGACTATGTAATACCACTGTCTTCTTGCCTCCATGTTTAAGCTGAGAAATCAGCACTTAATCTTATTGTGCTTCCCTTGTATGTGATGGTTCTCTTTTCTCTTGCTGCCTTGAGTATTTTCCCTTAGTCTTGAGCATTGGACATTTTGACAAGTATATGTCTTGGAGTTGGCCTGTTGGGATTTATAGTATTTGGGGTGCGCTGTGCTTCCTGGATCTGCACATCCATCTTTCTCAATAGGGTTGGGAAGTTTTCAGCCATTATTTCCTTCAACACTCCTTCTGTTCCCTTTCCCTTCTCTTCTCCTTCTGGGATGCCCATAATGCATAAGTTTGTGCATTTTGTGTTATAGGTTAATTCCTTGTGTCCATGCTGGATTTTTTCTCCCTTTTTGTCTATCTGTTCTACTATGTCTTTGATTTCAGCTGTATTGTCTTCCATATCACTAATTCTTTCTTCTGCCTGTTCAAATATGCTGTTATGTGAATCCAGCGTCTTTTTGATTTCTTGGATTGTGCCATTGTTTCCCATCATATCCATTATCTTTTTAGGCATGTTTGCAATTTCTTCAGTATGTTCTCCCAGTGTCTTCTTTATATCCTTAATTTTTTCCTTCACTTCTTTAAGTTGGTCCATGATATTTGTTTGGAAAGCTTTGATTAGTTGTTCGATGTTCTGCATCACTTCCTGGTTTTTAATTTGTTCATTGGACTGGTCCATGTTTTCCTGTTTCTCAGATTCATTTGTATTTTTTTGTTGTCTCTGGTCATCATATTATCTTGATGGGTTTGTTCAGTTGATTAGCTTTTCTCTATGCTCTAGAGTTTTATTTAGCTGGTGGTTCTGCATGTGTGTTAATTTTTCTCTTTGGCACTTTTTCTTCTTATTTTATTTCCTTGCTTCTTTCAATGTTCCCATTCCGTCCACGCCATTGATCTGCACAGATAGATGTCCCAAGCTTCTCATTCTACATGCGCACAGCACAGACATCTGGACAAGACCCCGTTCACAATCCGCCTTGCTCTGGGAGCTTGCAGTGTGTGCCCTCCTACACTAATACCATCTTCTGTTCTCCTGTTTTGGCAATTTTGTGAAAACTATTTTTATCTTGTTTTTGTGATTCTATGTCTGGATTCTCTAGTCTGTTCAATTGATTGATATGTCTCTTTTTTCCTCTGCCAATACCACAATCTTTATTACTACAGATATTCAGTAAGCCTTCATCCTGTGATTAAACCACCTTATTCTTCTTTTTCAAAATTATTTAACTCTTCAAGGTCTTATAACTTTCCCTATGCATTTCAGGATAAACTTGTCTATGAATGCAAAAACAAACAAACAAAAAAAAAAAAAACAGAAAAAAAAACCTCACTAAAATTTTGATAGAAATTGTACTGAACCAACACATCAATTTAGAAAGATTTGAAATCTTTACTATGTTGAGTATTCTAATTTATGAACACAGTTTCTTTCCATTAATTTAGCTTTTCTTTCAATTCTTTCATCAGCATTTTGTCATTTCAGCATATACATCTTGGGACAGGTTTTATTAGATTTATAGATAAGTGCTTCTGATTTTTTTGAACAGCTATAACTGCTATTATGTTCATAATTTTCTTCCATATGTTCATCATTATTATATGAAAATGCAACTGAATTTTTAATAACCTTTTTATTTTGAAAAATTCTGAAGACAGTACAGAGAACTCCTACATACCACACGTACAGTTGCCTCCACCATTAATATCCCATGTTAAGATGATACACTTGTTGTGGACCAAGTTGCTCCATGGAACATTGTGGAAACACAGGCCCAGGCACAACTACTGCTATTGAGAGTTCCTGCCCTGATAATCATTTGTGGCTGCTTGTTCCTGGTTCTCAGTTTAAAGTTTAGTCAGACCTTTTCATTAACCCTAACATCTCGCCTGGACTGGGAATGAAAACAGATGGAAATATCTGCACACAAATAGAAAAGGAGACAGGGTGGTGAGGGTGAGAGATGGTTGCTGAGTGTGAGTCTATGATTTCCCCAGCATTTGTCACAATCAATGATTTAAAATTGATACATTATTACCTCCCAAATCCCATACTTTATTTAAATTTCTTTAGTTTCTATGTTCCCAGATCCTATCCAGAATACCTCACTACATTTAGATGTCCTATCTCCCCAGGTTCTCCCTTAGTCCACAACACTCTCTCAGACCTCCCCACCCCCTCTATATTTTTGTTTTGTTTTTAGGAGGTACCAGGAATTGAACCCAGGACCTCATGTATGAAAAGCAGGTGCTCAACCACTGAACTGCACCTGCTCCGCACCCCTTTATTTTTGTTGACCTTGATCTTTCTGAAGAACAACACTACATATGTTCCTTGACTGGGATTTATGTGATGTATACATATATGGTGGTTTCAGAAAAGATAATCTCTACTCCTGTGAGGAACTACTTTATCTTCTAGAGTACAGAGCTTATTCACAGTTCCTTTTGCTATTCGTCTTACAGACTCCACTCGTTTCCAAGTCACCTAGGTCATCACATTTTCCCTAACCATTCAATGAGGCTGTTTACTACATTTAGAATATTTTTCACATTTTCAGTCCATCCTGGAACCCCTGACATCTTAATTCTTTTAATTGCATGCACTAAAGTTTACTCTGTGTTGTAAAGTTTCATGGATTTTAATGAATGCATAGTGTCAAGTATGCATTTGAGTAGTCTCATTACCTTAAAATAATATTCTGCACTTCACCTATGAAATCTACCCCTTCTTCAACCACTGGCAACCACTAATCTGTTTACCACCCTCTTTAGTATTGCCTTTTATGGATTTTCACAAACAGGGAATCAGAGAGTATGTAGCATTTTCTGCTGACTTCTTTTACTTAGCAATTCAGATTTATGAGTGCCCAATATTTTTGAGTGACTTGATAGGCTATTCTTTTTTATCACTGAATAGTTGTCCAGTATATGGATGTGCCTTGGATTGCTTATCCATTCAGTTATTGAAGGACAGCTTGGATACATCCAGTTTTTGATGATTATGAATAAAGCTGCTATAAACATCCATGTGTCTGCTTCTAATAGAGATTAGGTTTCAAATCGTGCAGGTAAATACCTAGGAATATCATTGCTGGGTTTTATGATAAGACTATGATTAGCTTTGTAAGAACTGCCAAATTGTCTTCTAAATAGGGCTGTACCATTTTGTATCCCTACTAGCCATGTATGAGAGTCCCTGTTGCTCTGCATCCTCGCCAGCAATTGGAATGTTTAGATTTTAGATTTTAGTCATTCTAATAGATGTGCAGTTAAGTTGTAAGGATCTTTCTATGGGTAATAAGATGCAACAAGACTGAATGATACCAGAGATGTATGAATGAGGAGTTTATTAATATTCACAGGTCCTGCAACAGAGAGGAGTGGAACGCCTTGACGGCTCACATAGGAAACATGTCAGGAGTGTAGGTTCAACCAAGAAGACAGGGGGAAGGCTTACAGTGTATCTGGGGACTATGCATTTAATAATGTAATATTGGTGGAGGTGTAGATGGTTGGTCACACAAGAACGAGAATTGGGGAGATTGCATTGGACTTTCACAGAGAGTCCTCTTCTCAAAGAGGGAGTAGCTTTTTATCTTGTGTAAGCAGATTTTGGGGTGGCCACTGAAGAACCTAACAACAGGGTCTAAGATGTTGAAGCATCATGTTAATGGCGCTCATTCCCAAAGAATTTTGTTTCTCTGTTGTGATCTGTATGGAGGCTACGTGAAGGGTTTATGCAAGTGTCTTGACTTTATGTTATCTAATTTGGAACTTACAGTGGAAAAGTGGCAAGCATTTCTTGAAAACATTGTAAGGCCAAGGAAAATCCACAGCCACACATTGAAGCAAACAACAGAGTGTCAAAAGCCTGGGAGGAAAAGCTGTGGAGAAAGTTTCTTTGGGCAATTTGGGCATTCCAGGATACCTATGTATATTGGGGAATTTAGACAACCAACAGGCATGGGCAGGGCAGAATGCAAGTTCAGACAAGACATGAGAAGACAGTAAGCTTTCCCGTCTGTCTGACCTCTAAACATAGCACAAGCAGGAAGCTAAGGCAGAGTTCTAAATGTCATGGACAGGAGTTGAAGGAGTAAGCCAGCAAAGAGCTAATCTGCAAAGACGTGGGGAGGATTTTTTGTTTTTTCCTATTTTCATCTCTCTCATCTTTGTTTCTTTAAGATTCTGGCATTCAGTGTAATCTCTGTCAAAACAATAATTGATCAAAAGGTAAAGGAACAGAGAATTCAGACATCTTATGACAAAGAAGACAGACTTTAAAAAGTAGTTTAGAACAGTCACTAAACAAAGAGATACATCCCCCAAAGTAAGATAATATCAGATACCATTATGCATAAAGATGTAACATGGACAGGGGCAATTCTCTTCATATGCAGAGTTTCTATAAACTACTGAAGCTAAATTTATATCAATTTAAAGTAGATTATTAAAATTTGAGATGTTAATTGTAATCCCCAGGATAACCACTTATAAAATATCTAAAAATATACTCAAAAAGAAATGAGAAAATAACCAAAATGTTACATTAAAAACTCAATTAAATAGGAAAGAAGACATTAAAAGAAGAAATGAGGAACCTGAAGTTATAAAACATGCTGAAAATAAATAGCAATTAAGAAGAAATATCCTTCCTTACCAATAATTATTTTAAATGTAAGAGGATTAAATTCCTCCAATACCTAAGCAGAGAATGGCAGAATTCATTTAAAAAAAGATGATCCACGGGGCGGATGTGGCTCAAATGGTTGGGCGTCCGTCTGCCATATGGAGGGACCTGGGTTTGATCCCCGGGACCTCCCAGTAAAATGAAAAAAAAAAAAAAATATATATATATATATAGAAGGCGCATGGGCTGCCAGGCTCTGTGTGATGGTGAGCCGCCAGGCCCCGGGAGCCATGCAGCAAGATGATGACGTAACAAGAGAGAGACGCAGGTGAGAGACAAGACGAGATACTCTGAAAGCTCCGAAAACCAGGAACCCAGGTGGTGCAGATGGCAGAACACCTCTCTCCTACATTGGAGGTCTCCAGGATCGAATCCTGGTGAAGACTGGAGGAGGAGGAGGAGGAGAAGAGATTGCAGGAAACTGACATAGAGAATTGCCCATCGAATAGACACAAAACAGCAAATGGGGAAGGGGGGATTTAAAATGGATAAAGTAAATAAATAAACCTTTAAAAAAAAAAAAAGATGATCCAACCATATGCTGTCTACAAGGGACTCACTTTATACCCAAAGAAACAATTAGGTTAAAAGTGAAATAGTGGAGAAATATATTCCATGCAAATAGTAACCAAAAGAGTGTTGGAATGCCTATACTATCAGAAAAAGAGAGTTTGCAACAAAAATTGTTATAAGACACAAGGACATTATATATTGAATAAGGGTCAATTCGTAAAGAAATGTAGCAAATACCGAACAAAGACACAAGAAAAGAAAACTACAGATCAATATCATTTATTAATATAAATACAAATGTAAACAGTCTCAAAATTTACTAACAAGTCAAATCCAAGACCATTTAAAAATGATTATTGCACAATAACCAGGGTGACTTACCTCAAAAATGCAATTGTGGTTCAACATAATAAAATCAATGTAATACTCCATATTAATAGAATAAAGAAAACCTTAAAATCATCTTAATTAAAGCAAAAAATATAAGGCACTTGATGAACTCCAACAGTCTTTCAGGGTAAAGACTTTCTATAAACTAAAAATAGAATGTACTTTCCTAAACTTAATAAAGACCATGTATGGAAAACCCATAGCTAACATCATACTCAATTATCATACTCAATATTGAAAGACAAAACACTCTGTGGCTAAATTAGGACCAAATCAAAGATGCCCGCTTTCACCTCTGCTATTCAAGATTGTATTACATGATCTAGCTAGAAAAATTAGGCAAGAAAAACAAATGAGTGATGTCCGAATTTGAAAAGAAGAAGTGAAATTATCTCTAGTCTTAAATCCTATATATAGAAAAGTCCCAGATAATTTATTTTAAAAACTACAAGAACTAATAAATTCAACAAAGTTACAGGATACAAGATCAGCACACAAAAATAAATTATTTCTATATGTTAACATGAAAAACCCAAAAAAGGAATTAAGAACAGAATTCAGTTTACAAAGGTAACCAAAATAATAAAATTACTAGGAATCATTTAACTAAGGGAATAGAAGACTTGTACACTGAAAACTACAAAACATTCTGAAAGAAATTTGAAAAAGACCTAAATAAATGGAATGGCATTAATGTTCATGGATTAGAGGACAATATTGTTAAGATGACAATATTCCCCCATTCTACAGATTCAATGCAATCTCTATTAAATTTGCAATGGCCTTTTTTTGTGAAAATGGAAAAGCTTACCCTAAAACCTTTATGGAATTGTAGGCTCACACACACACAAATTATCTGTATCTATCTCTATCTCTGTTTCTGTCTGTCTCTCTCTCTTTCTCTCTAGCTCTAGCTCCATCTTTCTACCTATCTATATCTCTATGTAATCTATATCTATATATACATATATACATACATATGTGTACATAATTACATGAGATCAAGCAAGTTATAACTACTTTGTTCCCAGAATATTATCATTAGATATATTTGCAAGTAAGCAGTCTTATAATTCAAACTTCTTTTGAGACAATTCTGTCTAACCTTAAACAGCAAAACGTGCTAAAATTATTTACATGAGAACAACTCATATTAAGGGAAGGTAGATGATAAATCTTTTAAAGAACAAAGGCATTGATTTCTAAATAGAGCATATTTTATCCTACCTTTTTTCCATTGAAACAGTGATTCATATTGTATGAATTAAACATTTCTGTTTTGAGACATACACCAGACTTCTTTTGCTGGAGAACTTTATTTTCTCTCATCAGTGGTAACATGGGCAAATAACCTTTGACATTTTTGTCTGGCTCTTGAATTCTGTATGACAGAGCTGATATAAAGATCATTTTGTGTTGGCTTTATTACTAGCTCACAGCTGCCAAGGAAAATCAAATCAATTTTCATATTATAATAGAAAGTAACACCTACCCCATTTGCATTTCTTTCTGAGACCTCACCAGAAGCACCTCAGCATCCATATCCTCCGTACCACCCCCCCCAGTGGTCTCTTCAAGGTAATATAGTCTATTTATATTATGTGTTCAAAATTCTTCCAGCCTCTACCCATTACACAATTCCAAAGCCACTGACAAATGTTTAGCTATTTGTTATAGCAGCACCCTTCTTCTTGTACTAAAATCTATTGTTAGTGCCCTAGGGTTACATAACAAATTACCATAAACTTGACGGCTTAAAACAACAGAAATTTATTCTCTCACAGTTCTGCTAACTAGATTCTTAAAATCAAGATATTGGCAGTTAGTTCCTTATGGAGGCTTTCAGTGAGAACTCATTTCCTGCCTTTTTCCTAGCTTCTCGTGGCTCCAGTTATCCTTAGCATTCCTTGGCTTGTAGATGTATGACTCCAACTTCTCCATCTTCACTTTCACTTTCTCTTTCCATCATTGTACTTATGGCCCATTCTAAATCCAAGATAATTTTATATCTAGATCATTTAGTTAGTTACATCTGCAAAGACCCTATTTCAAAAAGAGGTCACAGTCATAGATATTATGGGTTAGGACATGGACACAAATCTTTGGGGGTGTGGGCATATAGCTCAACCCAATATAGCAAAATTCAGTTTAAATATTAACCTTCCCCAACTGATCAGTCATTCTTGAAGTCACAAAGCTATATTTTATGGCATGTCCCTTCTATAACTCTTCCTAAACCCTAAGGTATAACCACAAATATTTTATAACAAATAGCCAGTTTCCAGATACAAGTGCTGTTTCAAATGCTGCCACATTGTTGAGATTCACACTTATAGCAACAGATTAATGGACAAAAGATCCATATTTCTTTTATGAATAGATCAAACCACTCTTTTCTGCTAGGTTACTGTAGATAGTAGGTGGAAATTTCATCAACTAAAGAAGGTTTATAGATTATAATTGATGTGAAAATCTTTTTTGACAGAAGGGTATCATATAAGTTAAAATGCCTATACTATTAATAAGACAAAAATGTTCAAGGCTTATTTCAAATGATTTTGGACTGTGATGACAGAGAATATTATATTGATACATAAATCCCATGTTTCCCAAATCCAACCAAACTAAAGATGCAAATATGGACACATTCTTAGTCATTATTCATAGTTCTCCAGCTTGCATTTGTACTTGCCATTGCAGGTTGCCAGGCCCCTACATCACCTTGCTCCTGATCCTTTCTTGGAATTTAGTTATGTTGGTCGGTTCACATGTACTCTCTAATAAGATGGTCAAATTTGAGGTGACCTTCCAGATTCCATCCATAGCTGTTACTGCTGGGCTCTCGAAGCAACTAGAAGGTGCCTTACCACGAGTTTTGCAAGGAGTGAGCTTGTCCTTCAGACAAGAAATGTCGCCACCCCCACCAACATCAATACTTTCACCTTTCATGATAATGACATGAAACTCTTGGGATTACAAATTTTTGCTATCTTCCATAGTCTGATTTGGGCAGCAGTAGGAAAATACTCCTTTTACTCTTATTATAACCATACTTTTTCTTGCATGTGGCCAATTGCCCACATGTCTGATAGAGGCAGTTTTTGTTTTTGTTTTTTAATATATTTTTTTATTTTATTTTTAAGAAAAAGACACTTAGGTTACATAAATGTTACCTAAAATTATAGGGGATTCCCATATGCCCCGTTCCCTACATCTCCCACATTTTCCCACATTAACAACATCTTTCATTAGTGTAGTACATTCATTGCAATGGATGAACACATTTTGGAGCGTTGCCACTAAGCATGGATTAGAGTTTATTTTGTAGTTTATACTCTTTCAGAGGGAGTTTTTTTATTGTTTATTTGTTTCTTAAAAATGTTAAATATTTTCTTTCACTTGGCCAAGTCAGAAAAGAAGCCCAAATGATAGACACTATAGAATGGCTATGGATTTACTATCAGATTAACTTCTGTGCATAATACCCTCCTCAGGACAGTTCTCACCCAGGAGCCTGTATTGTCCTCAAACAAAATGTTTCTCCCGACAAGGCTATGAGGACTCTTCTTTACTAACCCTTCTTGAAAACTATGATGAGTGTGGCATTCATTTGTTTTTCTAGAGAATCATTCCTTTGTCTTATCTTTAAAAGCAATGTATAAAAGAAATGGAAAACATTTTGGTGATATTCTCTGGTTTCCTTAGGGTTAAGTACTTTTTAATCAAGTAGTTCATTACTAATTTAGAGTTGCAATATTTTCCAAGTATTGGACAATGGTCACAGAAGAGAATCACATCAACGGTTTGTTCAAGCTATTACCAGAAAGCAATAGATTGCTAAACCAACACAAATTAGCTATGAACCATAGGAACTCATCTGAAAATCAGAATGCTAGTCTAAAGGTAACTTTTTGAGTAAAGAGCTTCCTTTTGTGTCAATGTAAATAGACATCTTCTCACCTGATACCCCACTACACCAGTTTACCTCTAAGTCTAACACAAACCCTCAGCAATGGGTCAGTGTTGCTTTTTCCAATGAAAGTGACTCTTAATCTTCACAATTGGCAATATGACCCCTCTCAGAGGAACTAGAATTTTCAATCTATTTTAAAAAGTCATAGTCTTTGCCATGAAATATTAAAAACTAGGACCCCCAAATTTAATGATTATATGAAATACTGAACTCAATTCCATATAAAGTCAACCCACAATTTTGTCTGAATGCTGTCATAAAGTATAGATAAATATTTTCGTTTGTAACTTGAGGCAATTAATCTTTAGATCAAAACTTTCCTTGACCAACTACATCATTCTAAGAATATAATAGATCATTTATGTATTGCCTAGGTGAAAAGCATCTATTTATTAATATTTCCTTTACTCTCCCCTTGGCTGTAAGGCTTTCTTTAGAAAACTTAGTTTTGTTTTGTTTTATGTAGACTCTGATAAACTTTTCATTTTCAGGTCTCTATATAATTCCATTCTTTTCTTAAATGGCAGAATGAGGAAAGGATGCACTGACTTGTATTGCACTAAAGTGCCTTCATATTCTCAGACTATATTGAACAAATATTCTCTGTTATGTTTTGAATCATTAAAATATTGCCTTAGATAGTCCTTCAGGCACAGCACGTGTTAACAGGTTTGTTTCAAAGACATGCTCAATACCATGTCATACCATAAAATAATCAAATACAACCTGAGCTGGACATGATTTAATTAGCTTTGTCTATTGGAAACCACCCATAAGGCTTGTAAGAAGCCTCTTTATTCCTCCAGGCATTATTACTTGGCCTATGCACACAATGAAATTTTCTGTATCAAGTTATTAAAAAAAACCACAATATAACTTGTAAGGATCATGCTGTTTCTAGGTGATGCTCAAGTGTTATTTTAGAGAGATAATGACTCACAGCAAGAAGAAACATTTTATAATAATATTGATCTTATGCACAGCAGTTGAAAAGAGCAAAGGCAGCAATAGCTTCCCAAGGTGCTCCTTCTGTTGCTCTTTTTGTCTCAGTCATTTCTGGCATCCTACATAATAATGATATTAGAGATCTATTTGGCAAGAGACAGTTTTTAAGAATAATCTAGCTAGCACGTGATATTCTGCTCCATCCATATAAAGAAAAAAATGTGTCTCCTCCATATAGTGATGTCTTACTCCAACAAAATAATCATGTTTAATAGTTCCTTATATATTCTTCCAGAAATTTCCTATACCTGTAAGGGGTATGTGAAGTAAGATATACAAACATATCATGTTTGCAGTAATTTATGCAAAATTATCTAAATAAATTTCTGAAATTTCTTTTCCTTCTCAACCAATACATTTTTTCATTTAAAAACATTTTTACATATAGATTTACTTCATTTTAAAAATATTATATATATTCTTTGATATATTTTATATATACCAATGCACATATATAATAATTATGTATGTGTGTATGTATAGTAGTATATCATATGTATTCATATCAGGCATATTAATATATTAGTATATTAATATATTGCATATATATTATAATGCATATATATTCTCCTTTGTATGGAGAAAACATACTTTTGGATCACTTTCCTAGTGGTGAACTTTTAGGATGGTTTTTAGTCTTTTGGCTTACAATAAACATTGTTTAGTGAAATCCTCATACATTTTGTAAATTATATTGAAGGATAAATTTCTAAAAGGTAAATTGTTATGTCAAAGAGCATATACATTTATATGTGAATAGATATCCCTGAATTGTCTTCTTAAAATTTTATACAATTCACATTTCCCAAAACATAGTATGTTTCTGCCACATGTGTGTTATGACATCGTTTTAAAAATTACTCACTGTCATTATATGTAAAATATCATATTATTTAAATTTTTTGAGCTAACTATGAAGTTTTAACATTTTTCATGTTTATTGAACATGTTTTTTTTCTGTGAACTAAGAGTTTTTTTCCCATTTTTAGGCAAATACATTGCAAGCGTAATAAGTGTATAAAATAAAGTTGTCCTATATCATTCCTATGTGTTACAAATATGAACCATATTCCAATTTGGTTAATATTTAATTTTTTTGTGCTATGTAAAATATTTTTATGTTAATAGTATTATAATGTTTTATTTAATAAATTCTGGGTTTCAATAATTCTGATAAGTGTTATTTTATTCATTATTTTAAAATTATTTTCATATTGTTTCATGTATATCTTTGGTGCCTATAATTTATTTTGATAAAAGAAGTAAAGAAATCTTATTCTCTAAATGAATTTTATTCACTGAATTATTACCATATGGTTCTTTAAACACCACTTTTTAAAATAATTTAGTTAAATTTTAATATCTGGTATGTCTTTATTCCTCCATTATCCCACTAATATATTTCTAAGCATTTACTGGATGTTCTTGCTCATTTAAAAAGCAAATTTTAGAGTAATTTAAATAATATTTACAAAGGGAAAGTTATGTTACTTTATTGGGATTACATTACTTCAACAATCAATATTTATTACTCATCCTGAGTTAGCCAGGCTTCCTCTGCCCAGTCTTGTTCCCTGACCCTTCCTTTTGTAGATGTTGATCCTTAATAAACATCATGTGGCTTATGGTTGGCAGAATAATGGATTCTCATCCTTGTAGTCTGTTAATATGCCACCTCGCTTGCTAGAATTGTTTTGCATATGTGATTAGATTAAAGATTTTGAGATTGAGAGATTACCCTGCATTAACTGGGTAGGCTCGATGGAATCACAGGGTCCTTATAAGGGAAAGAGTGAAGCAAGAGAAGAAGATGTAAAGATGGAAGTAGAGAGAAGTGTTCAGATTCTCTCGGCTGCGTAGGAATTTAGCCACCACCATTTTCGAGCAAAAGGGCAAAGACCAAGACCACCAAGAAGCGCCCTCAGCAAGCAAAATCCAACGTCTTTGCCATATTTGACCAGCCACATTTTCAGGATTTCAAAGAGGCCTTCAACATGATCCATAGGAACAGACATGGTTTCATTGACAAGGAAGATTTGCATGACATGCTTGCCTCCCTGGGGGAAAATCCAACGGATGAGTATCTGGATACCATTATGAATGAGGTGCCAGGACCCATAAATTTTACCATGTTTTTCACAGTGTTTGGTGAGAAGTTAAATGGAACGGACCCAGAAGATGTCATCAGAAATGCTTTTGCTTACTTTGATGAAGAAGCAACTGGCACCATTCAGGAGGATTACCTGAGATAGCTGCTCACAACCATGAGGCATCAGTTTACCAATGAGGAGGCTGACGAGCTGTACAGTTTAGCATCTATTGACAAAAAGGGGAACTTCAACACACATCACTCACATCCTTAAACATGGAGCAAAGGACAAGTATGACTGAAAGAACTGCAAATTCTGGCCAAATGTTTTTTTGTTGCTACTTTTGGTATTTCTGAGACTTTCTTTTAGAAGCTATTGCACCCCCTTAGCTTTACACCTTTTGCTTTTCTTGTATTTATTCTCAGCCATTTGGGGGCACATGCATCTCAATAATCAGACTGGAAATGGGACTTTCTTTAAGTTGAAGTAAAACAGAATTGGGGAAAGATCTTTGCCTTATCAAAGCTTAAGAAAAATATTCTCAGATTTTTCATATTTACTGGATTTTTACAATTTTTGGTAATAAAAAGTTTAAAAATAAACATTGTGACTGAAATATTTCCAATGAATGTTAATTGTTTGTGTCATTATCAAAATAGAAAAATAAGGTAATTTAGCTTACTAAGCCCTACCCCCAAATAACTGCAACCTACACAGAATATGTTTTCTCAGAGAAAGTTACTCAGCTGTTTCTGAAGGATCATTAAACTTTTTGAGGAAAAAAAAAAAAGATGGATGTAGAGATCAGAGTGATGAATTTTGTCTGGGGACCAGCAGCCACGGAGTTCTGGCAGCCTCTGGGAGCTGAAAAAGGCATGGAAACAGATTCTACCCTATGATCTGAAGAAAAAACAAAACGCTACTAATCAGTTAAGACTTGTGAACACCATAACAGTAAGATAACTAATATGTTTTACTTTAAGCCATCAAAACTGTGGTGATTTGTTTCAGCAGCAGATTGAAACTAATATAACTCCTAAACTATCTCAGCATTTGCTTTCTGAAAATCTAGCCTATAGCAGTATTGCATAGGGAGACAAAGTCAATGTAATGATTCACAAAAAAAAGCAATAAATATTGGAAAAGAAAAAAATAAAAATTCAGGATAATTACATGCATAGAAAAAATTCCAAAAGCAATTGCAATTTAAGTGTGTTTACCAAGACTTAAGCTTATGAAACCATTAGGGAAAAAAAAAATCAATTGCATTTCTATGTAACATAAAAATCTAGGAAGTAAAGTTTAAAAAATGATATTAGAACTATTAAAGCAACAAATATCTAAAAAATAAACAACAAAAAAAATAGGAAAACCTCTACAAAGAAATTTGCAAAACATTGAGAGGAATTTTACATTCATGGAAAGACTTACTACATACACGGATTGAAAGATTTAATATTGTAAATTGTTATTTCTATTCAATCAATACAACTTCAATCAAAATGTCAGCCTTTAGTCAAATATCTGGATTTTATTAATTTTATTCTAAAATGTATAAGGAAATGCAAAAGACCAAGAATAGGAAAAGAAATCTTGAGGTAGGAGAACAAAGTTGAGTTCTTGCACTATGAAATATCAGGCCTTATTATAATGTTACAGTGATTAAGACAGTGTGGTAGACCTGCAGACTAGTAGAGAAAGGACAGACATTTTAATAAAAAGGGTTTTGGGTGAATTGATATCTGCATGGCAAAACATTATTTATTCCTACCTCATACGTACAAAAAATAAATTGCAGGTATATTGTAGATCTAAATGAAAAAGACATAACCATAAATCTTCCAAAATAAAAGATAAGGAATAGCTCTGTAATGCATTTTGGAGACTTCATTCTTAACAGAAATTAAAGAGGATTTAATTATTTTAAAATATTGAAAAAGAGAGAGGAGGGGCAAAAAGGCAGCTGAGTAAGGTGTTTCTAGAGTCAGCTCGTTCTACAGGGAAGTTAGTAATCACCCAGAACTATCTAAAGCACCTGTTTGGGGGGGCCCAGGGGACCAGAAGAGCATCATGCAACATCTTTGAAAGAATGAAAGGAGGAGACTGCCCAACTGCAGTGAAGTGTGTGTAGAGCTGCAGAGGCCAGTGTCCATACTCCTTTATGGGCAATGTCAGGCACTTTTGGCCTGCACAGATGAACTGTTGGGCACCAGGGGATTCACCCCACCCTTCAATAGGATAAGAAGGGGCTGGTGATTTCTCAGCTTCTCTTGGCATAGGCAGATACTTTTGCCATACAGGCTTTAAATACCTGTGTATCCATCCCAACCCCTTAATAGGATAGGACACTTGTGTTTCCACCCCCACCCCTTAATAGGATAGGAGGGGGCTGATGGTTCTTCAGCCTCTCCAGGCAACAGCAGACACTTTCAGCTTACTAGGACTGAACTGTTGAGTGCCTGTGTTTCCATCCCCACCCCCTAAAAGGCAGAAAGACAGTACTCCTTCAGCCTCTCAGGGCAACTGCAGGTGCTTTTGACCCACATGGATTAGATTGTTGGGCATTTCAAAGGGTGCATCCCCACCCATGGCAAGGGAAGGGAGGAGGTTGGTGCTTCATCAGTCTACCTGGGCAACTGCAGTTATTTTGGACCCGCACATCATAGATTGCAGCCCACACCTGCACCTTTATCCCTGCCCCAGGCAGGGGCATATAGGGCATGGAGTTCCAGCAGTCTCTCTAGGCAAGTACAGATGGTCTTGGACTGCACGACTTGGATCGTGCTTTATGTAAAGCTGTGACTCTGTTCCTACCCCTGGCAGAGGAGAAAGGTGGGAGAAGTTTCATTGGTTCCTGGTACAATCTGGGCAGCTTCAGCCTCCATGGCTTACAGTATCAACTACATCCTCAGCTCCTATTACACAAATAACAAGGGAGAAAGGGCAGGAATGCCTTTAACTAAAGAGAGAAACTGCACCCAGAATAAATACATCTATGAAGCCAGATGCCAAAACACCAACAAAATATTAAAATCCATACCAAGAAATAGGAAGATATGGCCCAGTGAAAGGAAAAAAATAAACGTCCAGATGACATAAAGTAGTTGATAAAACTAATCACAGATGTTCAAACAAATATCTTTAGTGAATTCAATGAGATGGCTAAAGAGATAAAGAATGTTATGAAAACACTGGGTGAACACAAAAAAGAATTTGAAAGGATATGTAAGAATAGTGGATCTTATGGGAATGAAAGACACAATAAATGAAATAAAAAAGACACTGGAAACATATAACAGCAGATTTGAGGAGGCAGAAGAAAGGATATGGCCTCTGAAAGAAAACATACATAAGAACAGATGAAGAAAAGAGTGAAAAACATTGAACAGGGTCTCAGGGAACTAAATGACAGCAAGAAACATGCAAACATACATGTCATGGGTATCCATAAAGGAGAAAAGAAGGGAAAAGGGGTAGAAGCAATATTTGAAGAAATAATGATAGAAAATTTCCCAACCTTATTGAAGGACATAGATAGCCCTGTCCAAGAAGCACAACATGTTCTCATCTGAACAAATCCAAATAGACTAACTCCAAGAGACATACTAATCAGAACGTCAAAGACCAAAGACAGGGAATTCTGAGATCAGCAAGAAAAAAGTGTTGTAAAACATACAAGGGATACCCAATAATTATAAGTGATGATTTCTCATCAGAAACCATGGAGGCAAGAAGGCAGTAGTATGATATATTTAAGATACTGTAAGAGAAAATATGCCAGCCAAGAAACCTATATCCAGCAAGAGTGTCTTTCAAAAATGAGGGCGAGTTTAAAATATTCACACATAAACAGAAATGGAGAGTTTTGTTTTGTTTTGTTTTGTTTTTTAACCAAGAGAACAGCTTTGCAGGAAATACTAAAGGGAGTCCTACAACTGGAAAAGAAAGGACAGGAGAGAGAGGTTTGGAAGAAAGTCTAGAAATGAAAATTGTATCAGTAAAAGTAAGTAAAAGTGTAAAAAGAGTGGGGAAAATAAAATATGACAGATAATACCCTAAGGTCAAAATGCATGACATAAGTAGTGCCTTTACAGTAATAACACTGAATGCTAATGGATTAAACGCCTCAATGAAAAGACACAGACTGGTGGATTGGGTAAGAAAGTGTGAGCCATCTATATGCTGTTTGCAAAGAGTCTCACCTTAGACTCAAGGATACCAATAGATTGAAAGTGAAAGGCTGGAAAAAGATGTTCCATGCATGCTGTAACCAAAAATAGCCATAATAACTATATTTATATCAGATGAAATAGACTTTAAAAGCAAAAACTCTTATTAGAGACAAGGAAGGACATTATATATTAATAAAAGGGGCATTTCACCAGGATGAAATAACAATCACAAATGTATATGCACCTATTCTGGATGCCCCAAATTTCATGAGGTAAACACTGACAAAACTGAAAGCAGATATAGATACCTCTACAATAATTGTTGTAGATTTCAATACATTGCTCTCAGAATTAGTTAGGAAATCTGGGCAGAGGATAAATAAATAACCAAAGAGCTTGAATATAATGATAAATGGACTAAATCTAATAGCCATATATAGAACTATGCACCCCAAAATAGTAGGAAATATATTTTTTTCAAGTGTTCATGGATCTTTCTCCAGGATAGATTATATGTTGGGTGAACAAAGCACATCTCAATAAATTCAACAAGATCAAAATTATACAAGGCACTTTCTCTGATCATAATGTGGTAAAACAGGTAAAATATGGGGGCATTTTTGGGACTTGGGAATTGTCCTGAATGACATTGCAATGACAGATACAGGTCATTATATATCTTGCCATAACCTACAGAATTGTGTGGGAAAGAGTGTAAACTACAATGTAAACTATAATCCACGCTAATGACAATGTTCTAAAATGTTTTCATCAGTTGTAACGAATGTACCACACTAATGAAGTGATGTTGTTAATGTGGGAAAATGTGGGAGGTGTAGGGAGCAGGGTCTATGGGAATCCTCTATATTTTTGTGTAACATTTATGTAATCTAAATATCTTTTTAAAAATTAAAAATATATTTAAAAACAGATGGAAGTCAACAAGAGATAGAAATGGGAAAATCCAGAAATATATGGAGATTAAACAACACACTCTTAAATAATCAGTGAGTCAAAGAAGAAATTTCAAGAGAAACCAATAAATATCATGAGAGGAATGAAAATGAGAACACAACACATCAGAACTTATGGGATGTAGTGAAGGCAGTGCTGAGGGGAAAATTTATCACCCTGAATGTTTACATTAAAAAAAAAAGAAAGAGTTAAAATCAATGACCTAACTATACAGCTGGAGGAATTAGACAAAAGAACAGCAAACTTTCCTAAATAAAGTAGAAGAAATGAAAAACAAAGATCAGAGAAGAAATACATGAAATTGACAAAATAAAAACAATAGAGAGAATTACCAAACCCAAAAGGTGGTTCTTCAAGATAAAAAAAATCAACAAACCCTTAGCTAGACTGACAAAGAAAAAAAGAGAGAAGATGTAAACACATAAAATAAAAAATGAAACGAGGCCATATCTAATGACCCCACAGAAATAAGAGATCATAAAATAATGCTATGAACAATTGTATGCCAACAAACCAGACAATGTAGATGAAATGGAAAAATTACTAGTAACATACAAACAACCTACACTGGCTCTAAAAGAAATAGATGACCTAGACAAATCAATCACAAATAAAGAGATTGAAACAGTCATGAAACTCCTCAAAATGAAAAGCCCAGGAACAGATGGTGTTAGGTGAGTTCTTTCAAGTATTCAAAGATGATTTAATACCACTCTTGCTTAAGGTCTTCCAAATAATTGAACAAAAAGTTAACAAACTCATTCAATGAAGCCAACATCACCCTAATACCAAAGCCAGATAAAGATATTACAAAAAGAATATTACAGACCCATTACCCTAATGAATATGGATGCAAAAATCCTCAACAAAATACTTGCTAATAGAATTCATCAATACATTTGAAGAATTTTGCATCACAATCAAGTGGGTTTTATACCAGACATGCAAGGACTGTTCAACATAAAAAAAATCAATCAGCATAATACACCACATTAATAAATCAAAGAAAATTCACATGATCCTATCCATTGATGCAGAAAATGCATTTGATAAAAACAGCATTCTTTCTTGATAAAAATACTCAAAAGATAGGAATTGAAGGAAACTTTCTCAATATGATAAAGTCCATATTTGAAAAACCCACAGCTAACATTGACTCAATGGTGAAGGATTTAAAGCTTTCCAGTTGAGATGAGGAAAAGTTAAAGATGCCCACTGTCACCACTGTTGTTCAATATAGTGCTAGAGGTTCTAGACAGAGAAAATCAGCAAGAAAAAGAAATACAAGTCATACAAATCAGAAAAGAAGAAGTAAAACTTTAGCTATTCACAGATGATATGATCCTATACCTAGAAAGTCTCAAAAAATCTACCACAAAGATGCTAGAGCTAATAAATGATTTCAATAAAGTGTCAGAATACAAGATCAATAAGCAAAAATCAGTGCTGTTTGTATACACTAGTAATACACAAACTGAGGAAAAATTCAGGAAAAAATTCCATTTACAATAGTGACTAAAAGAATCAAATATTTAGGAATAATCTTAAGCAAAGATGTAAAGCACTTGTGTTCAGGAAACTGAAATGCATTGCTAAAAGAAATAAAAGAAATAAAAAAGATGTAAATAATTAGAAGAACATATTATGCTCATGAATTGGAAGATGAAATATCATTAAGATGTCAGTTCTACCCAAATTGGTATAAAGATTCAATGCAATCCTGAGAATTTTTAAAGAAATGGAAAGCACAATTATCATATTTATTTGGAAGGCTAAGGGGCCCAAATAGCTTGAAACACCTTAAAAAGGAAAAGTGAAGCTGCAGGATTCTCACTTCCTGACTTTAAATCATATTACCTGGCTACAGTGGTAAAAACGGTATGGTAGTGACATAAAGATAGACACATAGACCAATGAAACTGAATCAATGGTTCAGAAACAGACCTTCATATCTATGATCAAGTGATTCTTGATAAGCCTGTCAAACCTACCTATCTGGAGCAATCTATTCAACAAATGGTGCTGTGAGAACCGGATATCCATAGCCAGAAGAAAGAAATAAAATCCCTATCTCACACCTTATGCACAAATTAACTCAAAATGGATAAAAAAACCTAAATATAAAAGTTAGAACCATAATATTCCTGGAAGAAAATGTAGGAAAACATCCTCAAGACCTGCTGGTAAGTGTGGATTCTTAAACCTTACACCAAAAGCAGAAACAATGAAAGAAAACATGAATAAATGGGACCTCCTCAAACTTATACACTTTTGTGACCTAAAGGACTTCGTCAAGAAGATGAATAGGCTCACCACTCAATGGGAGAAAATATTTGGAAACCACATACCCGATAAGGGTTTCATTTCTATTCTATATAAAGAGATCATACAACTCAACAATAAAAGAGAAAACAATCCAATTAAAAAATGAGCAAATGACTTAATTAGACATTTCTCCAAAGAGGGAATGCGAATGGCCAAAAAGCACATGAAAAAATGTTCAATATCACTAGCTATTAGGGAAATGCAAATCAAAATGTCAATGAGATATCATCTCACTCTGAATAGAATGGCCGTTCTTGAAAAAACAGAAAACAGTAAGTGCTGGAGAGGATGTGGAGAAAAAGGAACACCCCTTCACTCTTGGTGGGATTGTAAAATGGTGCAGCCTCTGTGGACGACAGTTTGGCAGTTTCTCAGGAAGATAAATCTAGAACTGTCATATGATCCATAAATTCTTCTACTAGGAATATATCCAGAAAAACTGAAAACTGTGACACAAACTAGACATTTTCATGCTGAGGTTCATAGTGGTGTTATTCACAATCATCAAAAAAACAGAAACAACCCAAGTGTCCATCAACCAATGAATGGATAAACAAAATTTGGTGTATACTTATGATGGAATACTGTGCTGCAGTAAGAAGCAATGAAATTGGGGCACATATGGTTACATGAATGAACCTTGAAGACATTATGCAAGTGAAATAAGCCACACACAAAAGGATAAACATTGTATGGTCTCACTAATATGAACTGAATATGAAGAATAAATGCATGGAAATTAAAACCTAAAGTATAGGGTATTAGGAGATAAGGGGAGGGCTGAGAAGGTGTACTGATGCTTAATGTATGTAGAAGTTTTAATTAACTTGACTGTAAAAGTGTGGAAATGGATAGAGTTGATGGTAACAGATTATAGTGAGTAGCAGCTGGTTTATAAATGGGGTTGTGGCTATAAAGGGTAGTCTATGATGTAGAAAGCTAGAGAATGATATAGGAACTGAATAACAGTGAACTCAGAGGTGGATGAGAATTTTGGTTAATAATACTAAGGCAAGAATGTCCTTTTGTAAACTAGTATGGATGTACGTCACTAGTGCAGGGTGGTGGGAATGTGGAGAAGCATGAGAAAAAAATGTAACCTATGTACCATAGTTAATGGTAATACTGTAATATTCTTGCATCAATGCCAAAAGGTACTGTGTTAATAATAGTGGGGGATGGAAAAATATGCCAAAGGTATGCTATGGACCATAGTTAGTGTTAATAGTCTGATATTATCTCATAATCTATAACTAATGTTCCACAACAGTATGGTGTGTTGGTGAAGGGTTGTTGTATGGGAATTCAACATGCATGATTGTTTTCTAAGTTCACAATTTCTGTAATAAAAATATATTAAAATAGTAAAAAATGTAAAAAATATTCTCAAAGTACTACATTAAAATTAAAATGAATTATTTCTATTAATAGATACTATTTAGAAAGTAATTTTACAGAATGGAATATGCTACAGCAATGAAAATAAGTGGTTGCCTATTATAAGCAACAACAGAAATGAATTTCATGAGCATAATGCAGAGAGGAAATATCCAGATGTGAAAGACAAAATTTGCTCTAATTCTACCTATGTTGATCTTGAAAACTAGAAAACGTAACCTTAGGTTTGGAAGTTGGTATAGCAATTATTTTTAGGGAACAGTAAGTATGTTGGTATGGGACTGTATGTACCCCAGAAAATCATGTTCTTCACACTAATCAATTCTGGTTGTATAAAGCTATTGTAAATAAAACGTTTTGATGAGATTACTTCAGTTAGGCCCAGAGTGGATCTAATTTTCTTACTGGAGTCCTTTATAAACAGGATGAATACAGAGAGAGAAAGCCACAGAAACAAGATTCTGAAAGCAATAAAACTGGGAAGAAAAGAGAGAGACCGACCGGCACCACCATGTGCTTTGCTATGTGACAAAGGAGTCCAGGATCACTGGCAGCACGTCCTCAGGAAGAAAGCATTGCTTTGATGATGCCTTGATTTGGACATTCTTACAGCCTCAAAACTGTAGGCTTGTAAGCTAAGAAATTCCAATTGTTAAAGCCAACCCATTTTATGGTATTTGCTTTCAGCAACCTAGCAAACTAAAATATTGAGGATGAAGATCTGGGGTTTATTTAAATGTTTATAATACCATTGTGATAATTCATTGGGCTATACATTTATTTTTGTGCAGTTTTCTTCATGTATGGT
>JAKSZT010054230.1:0-27504 GCA_026826555.1 Tolypeutes matacus
ATAGAAATCTATAGTGTAAAATATTGTGTTCTGCTAACTAATTACAAATATATGTCTCAGTTTTGAGTGCAGTAACATTTCATTTCCCCCCCCACTAGGTCAATATACTTTTATTCCACCCCCCCCAGCCTATCTCTATTTTAATTTCCACTGTCGGATATAAATAGGAAATAGATCCCTACATTTTACCTAGGACAAATTCAAAAACATTGACACAGGAATGCATAATGAGTGTTCCACAAATATTTGTGTTGCCGCTATGACTACTACACATATGCTGAATAATAGACCTATTTACAACGAAAAGGAAAATATACCTCCATTTCACAATTGTACCTTCAGTTGTTCAAAAAACTAAACATCTTATATTAATCAGTATGTAACTGAATTAAAATACATATTCATAAAAGTATAAAATTAATGTAGCCCATGAAGTATGAAATAAAAACAAAGGAAAATTATACAGTAAAGCAACTTTTGTATGCATAACCTTGAAAAAATTACCCTTGATTAAATAAAGTGGTGTATGTAGTCATATGCACATATATGATCACATAAAATTCCTGTTCATGCTCCTGTTTTTATAAACTCATCTTACCGATACTCTCCAGTGTTGGAATTAGAAAGACATTTTGTAAAGATTAAGAGGTTATTATTTGCAAATCTCCTTAAGAGCACAAGATGTCATATAAATGCTAATTTTCTTATTTACTAATTTTAAATCAAATCTCAATAACTCTTTGCATTTTAATGATGCTGTTTTCACTGCAAAATCTCAATGCACATTTCCAACATTAATTAAATCTGAAAATTTACCTAAGAAGTAAGAAATGAGTGTATTAAACCAGTGCTTCCAGTGATTGTTAGTTCACTGTTACTTAACAAAGCAGCTTTGGAAACTATTAATTCCTATAAGCTTTAAGTATGTCACTCAGTTCCCCAGAAAAAGAACTTACATATTTGTTCTACAGAAATTCAATACAATTAAGATACCATCTGAAAATGCAGAACTCACAGGAGACTTTTAATTATTAGAAGCATCAAGACCTCAATTTATTATTTTATCCTTTGATATCATTTATTTTAATGATTATGTATGAATTTAGACTTCATTAGACTTCATTCATCATCATTTCATTGGTGACTGTTTTTTCATAGAATCACTTGGTTTGGATGATGTTTAAGTTATCTCTTTAAATAATATAGATAGATAGATAGATAGATAGATAGATAGATAGATAGATAGATAGATAGATGATAGATAGATAGATGATAGATAGATAATAAATAGATATTCAAAAGGCACATATACTAAAACAAGTCTCTTTCTATCTTCTGTTCCCTACTCACTGGTTCCTTTACTTGCAATTTTCCATGCCAATGGTCACTTAATGAACACTGCTCCACCATGTTTGGATCCCTTTCAACATATCTTGATGCTCTTTCCTTAGTATAGATAGAAGAGCCTCATTCATTGAAAACAATACTGCCAAGATACCTCTGTGGGCTTTCCCCACATGCTTCAGCACTTCTGTGCTTTAAATACCTAGGAGAATATCTGCTGGCTTAACTGACTTGGATTATGGTGAATGTGAACAAGAAAGAGTGGGAAAGGAGGTTAATATGTGATACACATATGTCTTGGTTTGTAGGGCTGCTTTAACAACATACCACAAACAAGATGGCTTAAATAACTGAAATGTATTGCTTCACAGTGCTGGCAGCCAGAAGTCTGAAATCAAGGTGTCTGAAAGCAGGGCCATACTTTCTCTTTAACCTGTAGGGAAGAATCTGTCCCATGACTCTTCTAGCCTCAGGTAGTGGCTGCCAGCCATCCATGGCAATCTCTGGTTCAGTCATGACATGAAGCTCTTCCCTCATATGTCTCTCTGTGTCCAAATTTCCTCTCTTGTAAAGATACCAGTCACATTGGATTAAGAGCCCACCACCTTACTCCAGGCTGACCTTATTTTAACTTGATAATTCCATGTGTAATAACCCTATGTCCAAGTAAGTTCACATCCTGTAGTACAGTGCATGAGTATCTTAGTACAAATCTTTGTGGGGGACAAAATTCAATACATAACATAGGAAAACTAGATGAGGATTTGAATTGATGGATGTGGGACTGGCCTGAAACAGAAGCCAGCCCAGGGAGATGTCAGAGCTTCAACAGGAGGAATCCTGGGGGAGTTCTGCTCTCCCTTCCCCACCATTGACTTCAAGCAGTGCCAACTCCACACCTGTCAGAAACTAAAACCTGAGTCTGTGTATCTGACAGAGTAAGATCAGGGCAACTCAGTGCTTCTGAAAAGTTTGGAAAAGCAGGCAAGGACCAAAGGCAATTACCCAGGGCAGGACTGACACACAAACACTTAGGGCAGAATCAACTGAGGGATACCCAGGTAGAGACCAAGTAATAAATACTCAGGGCACTAATGAATAGCTAAGGCAGGAGAGTTATGATATGAGAAGGGGCTCCTCCTAATACTGCTCCACTTTGGGTTATTGGGGATGAAGATAAAGAAAACCTGAGGAATGATTTTTTGTCTGGTATGGAGGGTCAGATGAGCAGAGTCTCAGTCCCATGGAGGGTCACTCAAATGGAGGTCTTATTTTCCTTCTACTCATGCCTGATAGTTCCAAGAATAAAATAGCCCACAAGCCAAAATAAAATGATTTTGAGGAGCACAATGTAAAAAGAAATAAAACAAAAGAGTTATTATGGTTAATAATGGAATAATATTCCATTATCGCAAAATGGAATTGTGAGGTCATTCTGGAGATTACTCTTAGGTAAATATAAGCCAGACATCACAAACTGCCAAAGCATGCAAAACTTCAAGCAACAGTGTTTCTCAAAACCCCATCCTAACCATAAAAACAAAACAAAAACACAAGATAAAGAACTTAGTTAACTATCTAACCCAAAGGACAATTGGAGTACCTCAAATATCCACCAACAACAAGCAACTTACATAATCTTCATCTTTTTCTTTAAAATTCATTGCCTGGAAATGACAAGGATGGACTATATTTGTGTTGTTACCTGAAACTGTACTCCCTGAATTGCAATTCTAAGATCCCAAATGAATGCCTTTATGGCCTTGAAGCTCAGTTTGTTATTTCTTGGTTGACAGCAACATACTGAAAAGAGTTTAAAAGAAAAAAAATACTTGTGTTGGATGCTATGGTGCATTGTTTTGATCCCCTCTGGGACTGAGTTCTCATTTCCCCAGCAGCTGGCAGAATTGGGCTGACAGCTCTTCATGGATTCCCTTGAGGAAATGCTCTTCTGCCAAGGATTATACCTCTCTCCTCTCTGCGGGCAGCCCAAACACCGCGTTGGTCCCTGGGGGGATTTTGGCAGCTTAGCCCTCCTTACAGAGCTTCCCTTTCTGAGCCTGCATCAAAATTCAGACTTTATTCTACTCAGTCCTGCTTCCCTCACATCTCTGGGTGTTCTTCTGGGTAATACACCATTAAACTTTCTGTACTCAACTGTCAGAGATTCAGAAAGTATTTCCTGGGTGGTTGGGCATAAGAATATACAGGATTATATTTTCTACAAAAAAACAGAAATATTTTCCTTGGTTTGACCAAAGAAAAGTACCTGATATTAAAAGGAATAAGGAAATTCGTTTTCTGACATGATATCTGTGCAGATGCAAATAAAAATTATTTTAATAATATTTAAAATCTCTGTAAATGACCTATGTACTTAAGTCAAATGAAGAAACATTTATTCAAAGAAATCTATTAAAACTCATTAAGAATGACTACAGTCTGTGATATTTAAACTGATACAGTTCCTTCCATCCCTCTTTCCCATTCAGTAAATCAGCCACTCTACTCCACACAGGTGAATCCAGGAACACAGGACTCTCTCTGCCCCCATTTCCCAGTCAGAGTGCTCTGGTCTCTTCCTAGACAGGGCAGTGGCCAGCATGTCTCATCCTGCACCCAATAAACTGTTGAGAAGGCTACATACTAAATGAATGCAGCCAAAAGTTGGAGGTTCCCTTATTCTGCCTCCACTGGTGAAACTGGAGGTTCTACTTTGGGATGGCACCAATCAAAATACTGGGGTCATGATTGCCCTTGCCACAGCTCTTGGGATACTAGTATTGTTACCAAGCAGTGGGTTCACTGCCTGATACATACAGAAGCCAATACTGTGGCTCCAGGATTTTGAGAAAAGAAAGAGGTTTATTGCAAGGTTGGCCAGCAAGAAGACAGGAGGCAAGCTCAAATCTGTCTCCCCAATCCAAGAAATTTATAGGATGGAAACAAAGGGAGGTGGGGATAGTGATGACAAGAATCAGGTTGGCATATTCTGATTATTTTTTTGTAGAGATATGCCAGCAGACTGCATCTTATCTTCTTTTTGAAGAACCCATCACATTTTATTTGCTTCTGATGACTCCTCAATCCCATAATCTTCATTCTGAGGAAGGTGATTTTAATTCTTAGCTCCTCAGCATTCATTCAGGGGACAGATGCTTCTACACATGCTTTCGTCTCTCACTTAATGGCTGGGTTTTATTGCCTATAAAACAAGCACATAAAGAATTTTAGAAATGGGAGAGGAAGAAATCCTGAATCACAGGGTCTGGCCTGAATCTCGACTTTTCGTCATGATTCCCAGCTCTCTCACCCATGGTTTCAGTATCAAGCAAGTATTCATCTCCAAAGTTGTGGGTGTCTTTCAGAGAGAATCTTGCTTTTCTTGCTTCCCCAAGCACCAGGATCCTGGCTCCAAGAATTTTCCTGGGGTGGGTGGGGGAGTTGAGGATAGAGGCTGAAAAATAGATAGTTCCTAATCTCTCACCAAAGAAACTGATTTCATTTGCAACCGATTTTTGAGATATTCAAGACTAAGGGCAGTCTCAAAAATAGTACAGGTTGTTGTTAAAGGCAACTGGGAAGAAGTTGATACTTCCTTTATCTCCAAAGGAGATAAAGGCTAAACTGAAAAGTCCTCCTTGCATCAGAACAAATCTCTAACACTGACCTCAGGAACTATCCTTTCAAAGGAGCACAAATTTGTTTGATTTCATCTGTAAAGCAATTAATGCCCAGGGTATTGTTGAAACAAAAGAGCAATCAGCCTACAATTCTTGGAGCCTAGCAACTGAGTTTGGTCAGGAAAAAAAGTGTCAGAGCCCTGGCAATATCACTATCATCCTTGGGTGACTGAGGACACACCCAAAGCTACAACCCCTGTGGTGCAACAGGAGAGGCTTCACACTGCAGTGGCTGTGGAGAAATAGAATTTATTAAAATAATCCAGCCAATCACTAATAATAAATGATCAAATAACAATTTCCAGAGTGGGGGAAAGAGTACCAAAGTTCCTACAATATATTGCCTAAAATGTTCAATTTTCAACAAAAACTTTTCAGCCATCCAAAGAATAGGAAAGTTAGACAAATACACTGGGAAAACAGCAGGCAAAAGATATTGCCTGTGAAAAAAAACAGATGCTGAATTTAACAAATAATCTAGCCATTTAAAATATGTTCACAGAACTAAGGAAAACAATGATTTAAAAAGGTATGATGACAATGTCTCAACAAGTAGAGAATATCAATAAAGAGTTGTAAATGATAAAAAGAGAAACAAATGGAAATTCTGGAGTTGAAAAGTACAGTGACTGAACGAAAATTTCACTTGAGGGACTCAAACTTGGAGTTCACATTTTCTGCTTAACAGCAATCCAAAAACAAGTTAGTTTTTAAATCTACCATTCTGATTTGTTCAGAAAGTTAGTTAAATATTTTACTTTTGTAGAGATAACAGGAAAAATGGCTCCTTGTACTCTGAAAATACTCCTATAATTGTGCTCAAGGTTCATGGAAGCTGCCTATAGCTTAATTCATTTGTTCCCCACAGCAGACCTGAGAAAAGCCTTGTACATATGAAGATCCTTCTCGAGCCTGAGAGATTAAGTGATTTTCCAAAAGAAGTAAGTCTCAAAGCTCAGAATTTATATTAAGCACTTGTTTCATGAAATCAAACACTTATGAGGTTTGGGTTCATATGCTCTTTTTATTGGAAAACTTCCTGAATGTTCAAGAATTTCCTTCCACAGCATTTAAGTTTCCTAGTTCTAAAACAAATACTACACAATGGATTTTCTTATCAATGGGAATTTATTAGCTTATAATTTCAGAAGCTAGAAAGTTTGCTTACTTCCAGGGTTGGTAGCTTCTAGCTGTTGAGCCATCTTTGGGGTTCTATCACATGGCTTTTCCATCACATGGCATGCACATGATTGTAACTTCTCCTTTCTCTTCTAGGTTCCATGAAATTATAGCTTCTTGCTCCTCCCATGGCTGTTTTTCCTTCCATGCCCAATTTCCTTTGCTTTTTATAAGGACTTCAGCCATATTACACTAAGACCAATTTTCATTCAGTTAGAGCACACTCTAACTAATTACAGCTTCAAAGTTCGGTTTACAAATGGGTTCACACCCACAGGACCAGGAGTTGGGATCTGAACATGCCTTTCATGGAGAACATGATTCAATCCCCAGCAAAATTTAAAGAACATGAGAAATATGGCCTTATTTTTTTTTTCAGGATTTCAATTGGGACATTTATCCAAATGTCCATTTATTATTCATAATATTTACTTGCACAGCACTCTGATAATTGTAATTTGATGGTAAGTGCAAGCATAAATGGCTTTAGATGCTGAAAACTATCTCTGTAGAAGACAAATCACTTAGGATTTTTGTCCTTGAAAGCTAAATATATTGTTAAAGCTAAAGATTGATGAGGTCTAAAGAGGAAGCACACTTTCTCTCAAATTTATAGGTTTGAATTCTCCAAATATACCTGAATTTCCACATAAAAATTTCCCTTGGTTAGATTCATGGTTCTACTGAAATCCTAAATTTTGAGAAAATGCCTTTGATTTAGACAAATTGTGATGTATAGAATAATCAAACTCTAATCCACTGCCAAGCAAGAATTTAGCACAAGATATTGTTTATTCTATCATTGTTTATTGTGGCTTCATATATTTCTGTGTCCTTACTTCTAATTGCCATTACTTCTTCCATAGCTTATCATTCACTTTAAATCTTTGCACAAAAGGACGTATCAGCATGGCATTTTCCCTGTAATGTTCTGGGTTATATTAAAAAGTAGTGATAGCAATTACATGATAAATATTTGATATTCTAATTTCATATATTCATAGCATTTATCTAAAAGGCTCCTACAAAAATAAATTTATGCACCCAAAATTATATCACTTACACTTTAAAAGCAGTATCCATTTATCCAAATGTCCATTTATTATTCATAATATTTACTTGCACAGCACTCTGATAATTGTAATTTGATGGTAAGTGCAAGCATAAATGGCTTTAGATGCTGAAAAGTATCTCTGTAGAAGACAAATCACTTGGGATTTTTGTCCTTGAAAGCTAAATATATTGTTAAAGCTAAAGATTGATTATCTGTAGTTTAAAAGTGTAGACTATTAAAGAGAAATGGCATTTGCTGTCAACATTAACATTTAGAGGTGGCATTAAGACAGAAAGCTGTGAAAGTAGAGATATACATCCCCCAAAGTCATATTATTGATATTGCTTATGAATTCCACAAAGGAGAGGAATGATGCTGGCATACATGACAAAGTAGATACAAACACCAGGCCAGTGAACTCTGCTGTACCATCACTATGGATTTCCCTCCAGGTTGACTCTAGTAGGCCTCAGACATGGAAAAACATCAATGGCACAAAATTAAGATGGGATCCATGAACACATGTGGTGTGAATTTGCCTGCTGGGGAGAAAATGGAAAATGCTGGGAAGGTAAATTGGTGCCCAGGGAGTAGAAGAGCTAGATATCAGGTTACAAGGTCTTCGTAGCTACTAATTTTTACTTAGCAGAGCCTCAAAAGACTAATAAAAGTATACATAACTCATTGACTATATTCACAGTCCCACGTTTGTTTGTTTTTAATGGATTGTTTTCCAATTCATGCTATCATAAATATCAGACATTCAAATTCCTTTGAGTTTATATAAATAAAAATATATATTTAAAGTACAATTAGGAATATCTGTGGATTATTCCTATACCATGGAACTCAGTAATGTGCCAGTAGGTAAGAGACTTTGATGTTATTCTCAGTCTGACATTCCAATACATGTTTGTTATCAATGGGTATGATATAGAAAAAAAGACTTCGAAACAAAAGTGACAAATATTGCCCTCTACTGGCTGTTTGAGTCTGGCCATTTAAACTCTTTGAGATCAGTTTGTTCAAGTGGAAAATGGAGGCTGGAACACTTGTATTCAATGAGATCTTTGTGAGAATTCAAGAAAGGACACATTTAACAATTTGTACACATCCGAAGCTTAGAAAACATGCAATAAAGGGAAGCTGGTAGTAGCAGCTGCTACAATTTTTTAAAAATTGGTAACTTTGGATAATAGAATCATTATGGAAGCCCATTCTCTGAGACCACAAGAACATTATTTCTCATAAATCACACCATTAATGTGAATAGCATTCATTAAGGTACTTGAACTGTATTCACACAAATCTACATATCTCTTACACATACACTCATAAGTGTGTGTGTGTATGTACCCATGCACACAGTTGAATTTAGTATGACAGACCCTACCTACTGGATAGTAAGATCTAACGAATGATTGCTGTGACATTTGCAGCCATTTCACTTCACTGTGAACAGAAACCCAGCAGAATGATTCAGGAAACTTTTGCATATGAGCTATGGCAAAGGAATCCTGTCCCAACTGTTTCCCACTTCACAGGAAGTTGGGCATTCTTTTCACAAAACTTAATAAAAACTTCTTCTAATGTACTTCCTTTTCTTTTCTATTCTTTTTTCTTGCTTTCTCTTCCATACTCCCTTGAGAAGTACGCTCTAAATCTGAGTCCCGGTAGAAAGCAGAACTTGTAGTTCAAAGAGAGAAAGGGAACCAAAACTGAGTTTACCAAATACAATCGCTCTTTTTTTCTTCCTAGTGATGTTTCCCCTCAGAGGTGCTGTGGAGGGGCAGAGAGGAAGGGAGAGGAAGCAGAGAGGAGGTGAAAGGAAGAGAACACGTGGTGCTTCTGTGCTGCAGGAGAGCGCACATCCATCTGCAGCTTAGAAAGTATTCAAAGCACCATTTCTTCTTGCCCCACACCTGATGCATGGCTCAACTGAAATGATATCCTTCCCTGAGCATCTACATGAATTCAAAGTTGACTCAACCAAAAAAGAAATAGGACTAACAGGACTTTAAATCAAGTTTATTATCTTATCCCCTAATTGTACATTTTAATAACATTATCTTTCACTGTCAGAGGTTAATATCTTATTGATTCTTTTGAACAATTTTATACCTTAGTTTATATTACTTGTATCTACATATGAGGTTTGCGTATAAAGTGATTATAGATCAAGCCATGAGCTACTGGATAAAATAATCAGATGCTCAAACAGGTTTTACTGGTTTGAAAGTATATATACCCCAGGAAATCATGTTCTTAAAGTTAATCCTTTCTTCTGAGTATAAACCTATTGTAAGTAGGACCTTTTGATTAGGTTATTTCAGTTAAAGCATGGCCCAGGGTAGGTCTTAATCCTCTTACTGCAGTTCTTTCTAAACAGGATGAATACAAAGAGAGAAGGAGAGAAAGCCATGGAAGCAAGAGGCTGAAAGTAATAAAACCTGGACAAGAAGGCAGAGACCAGCAGATTCCTTGTCATGTGACAGAGGAGTCCAGGAGTGCTGGCAGCCAGTCTCTGGGGAGAAAGCATTGCCTTATGATGCCTTGATTTGGACATTTTTCTCAGCAGCAAAACTGTAAGCTTGTAAGCTACTCAATTCCCACTGTAAAAAGCCAACCCATTTTATGGCATCTGCTTTTGGCAGCCTAGCAAACTAAAAGTTGTTTTATATAAAATAAATTAAATTGATCTAGTCTTCCTTATGTTTATGTAAAATGCTGGCTAACAATGTTCCAGGTTAGTCACTGTAATTAAAAAAATAAAAGTATGTCAAGAGGGTGAAAATTCTGTTCAAACCAGTTAATGAGAAAGTCTTTGGAGATATTGTTTCTGATATCATAGGGCTACCTGTATAGCATGCTACACTTTATGTATCACTAAAGAAACTCCATCTTCCAGGGACAGTCACTCTGCAAATAGTGACAATTTGAGGGTCTTATCGGACAGTGCTTTCCCTTTGGCTCACTTTTTTCAAGCCACGTCTGTTTTCTTTTGCCTGGAAAATGCCAACAAGTTTCAATGTTTGCACTTAATTTTCTTTTTTCTGGGGAAACATTTTACTTGTCATTCAACTATCTTGTTTCAATTCAGGTATCTTTTTAAATGTCACCTCAGAGGTGTCTTGATGTGCCATCCAGTGATACTCTGGCTGCATTAGCCATATTAAATTGCTTACGTAATACTCAACATTAATTAATTTCTTGTTTGTTATGTCTCTTATCCCATAAGAATATAGGAATCATGCTAACCCAAGCATATTCATCTGATTCAGTGGAGTATCTCTCTAGCAAGACTCACTTTAACTGAGATTCTGCCCTTTGTCACCAAAGGGTCCTTCCAGACTTATTTCTTACAATTTGGGGTCCAGATTGTAATGCCCTGTTCTTAACATTCTCTTTGTTCCTGTATTTCTACCAAACTTGCCTCATCTTTTTTTTTGCAGTGTGTTTTTAAAAACTGCCACTGGTTGCCACAGTCTCTAAGACTCTCAGATTTTCTAACTCTGTTTCCTGGGACTACTGGCTCAGTAGGTATGTGGTCTGCCTTCTAGATATTTCAAGCAAAGTAAATCCAGTGTTTTCTTACTGCATAATATGCATCTCCTGCTTTGCAGACAGTGAGGGCTATCCCTTTCTATCAATAAAACAAATCCTAAACAGTGCTACGTATTTTAAGGTTTTTAATAGCAATATCTCAATGTTGATATAAATTTCTGTATTTGTTAATATAACAAGGTTCTACAGAGGAACAGAATGAGTAAAACGTGTATGTGTGTGTGTGTGTGTGTGTGTGTGTGTGTGTACACACTGAGAGAGAGAGAGGGAGGGAGGTTAGTTTAAAAACTGGCTTACAAAATTGTGGGTGCTGGCAAGTTCGCAATCTGTGGAAGAGGCCAACAGGCTGGAAACTCAGGCAGGAGATGATATTATAGTCTCAAGGCAGAATTTTCTTCTTCTGCAGGGAAACCTCAGTTATGCTCTTAAGGCTTTTCACAGAAGGCTTGCATATTCCTGAGATTGGTATCTTCTGGGTGATGGTTAACTAGGGGGCTGTTTGGTTTTTCCATCACATGGCATCATACTTGTTGGCATCTCTTCCAGTTTCCATTGACTTTCAGTGTCTGGCTGCTCCCCATGGTTTTTCTTCCATGTCCAATTTCCTTGCTTCCTTCCTCTGCCATATTGAATTAAGGCCCCCCCACCAATTTAGTTTTTGCACACCTTATCTAATAACATCTTCAAAGGTGCTATTTACAAATGGATGAACACCCACAGAATCAGGAGTTGGGACCTGAACATGCCTTTGGTGAGGAACATGTTTCCTTCCCCAACAGGCTTCTTGTGGAACATAATTCATAGGTCAGAAATAACAAAGATGGAGCTTTCAGAATTTCTGTATTGAAATGTTGATATTTACCTTACTGCTTTGATTTTTTTTAGCATTAATTTGACCTAATTTTTTCACAACTTACCTGGAAAACTTCAAGATATTGTACCACCAACATAATGTTTAGCCATAGTATCCTAGGGCTTCTCTAAACTTGAAGCTGAATTGATGATTTTTCAGAAAAAGTTTGGTATCGTATAAACATACTTTTGATTTTTTAAAGCTGTTTAAATTATTTAACTTTACAAAAAATAAAAATAAATAGCAAACAGAAAATTATCTTCTTCATTTATTAGCTTTTTGATATTACAGGCCTCAGGCATCTGCTGGTCATGTCTGGGACAAAGTGGGCAGAGGACTGATGGTGGGACCAAGAGACCACAAAACTTTTGAGGTGACCATGCAGTTGGAGAGCCACAGATGAAGATGAACAATTTCCCCAAAACGTTTGCTGCATTCTGAATCTTACAGAAGGGAGGATGGAAAACTAAGTAAGAACCATCTCAAAAGCAGATCAGAATTTGGAGAGACTCAAGTAGAGTTCAGGGCTTCCAAAGGAAGTTACTCCTGAAGCAGACAGATGAACACCAGCTTCCCTGGAGGCTTCTGTCATCAGCCCTGAGACACAGGGAAGTGAGGAAAGATCTCTTTACCTTAGGGTGATTAACCTTCCTGTGAGCTCAGCCTGGGGTCTCTGTCAGAACCTGGTGAGGAAGGATGGTGGGAAACTGGGATGAATGGTACTTATACCCCCAGAATGAGGTACATGGAGTACCTGACACCCCAGTGTTAGAATTAGTTAGACCAATATCAGCTCAATCCTCAGAAACATGTATAAAGCTTGATGTAATTGAACATGGAATAGAGAATTTTGCATCTGACAACAGCAGACTTAAACCAGCTTCCTTGTAGAATCTTCCTGGGCAGGTGAGTAGCACAGTATAAGATCAGGTATTTCCACAAACTTCTGGGGAGTTTTAGAAATGTACCTGGTATTCACATTGGCTTTCAGTCCCCAAAGGCTTATTTTAAGTTACGTAGTCATTGGGCCAATGTCATAGCTGAATTAGGGTCAGAACCATTGTGGTTTCCCACAAAATGCCATCATGTCTCAGCCTCAGTTATTCACCATTCACAGGCACTGTGGCTTGACCAATATCCACACGCTTATTTCTTAAGAGAGGACTTTCAACCCTCAGAAATACTCTAGGAGCTTGTAGTTTACCATTCTAGTCAGAGGCAAAAAAATCCTGCCCTAAGGTTTGTGCCAATATACTTACACTTCAATGAGAAAATATTCCCTCCTGGTAGGTGTTATGCTCCTAGACCTCAGAAAGACTATTCAGCAGATGGTCAGCCTCTTCAGGAAGAGAGCATTAAGTTAGTTTGTCCTTTTGGCTACAAATGTCAGAGTCTGAAACAGGGGCCATAAAGACACTTCTGATCTTTCCTTTTGCTCTCACCAATTTCCACCCACATGTTCAGGCTTAGCCTTATTACAGTCCTAAACGACTACTGAAAACATCTACTTTTCACTGCTATTAATTCACTGAATAGATCAAAACCTGTGATTCAGAATCATAGATTCTTTCATGAAACAATTAAGTGGTTTAAAGAAGATTATTTTTTTCCCAAAGGAAAAACAAAAACTTTACTAAAACTTTACAGAAGGATTATTTGAACATTGCTGAGGACTTGGTTGAAATTAGATCCCACAGATCTGCAGTACTTTAGATATGAAGATTTGTGTGTGTATTGCACTCATCAACTCAGCTGCAAGAAGAAATGGAAAGTACACACAGACCAATTCAGGATATATTTGGGCAAGAATGAGCCGAGAAGACTACTGGAAAGCAATTAAATATAATAATAAGGGAATGTGAGACTGGAAAGTCCTCCTCACGTGGAAATAAAACCATGTGTCATGGCCATAATATGCTTTGCTTATTATTTATGGCTATAAACACATATGTTGAACTTGGAACACAACTACTTCAATAGCATATTATACAATCCACTGCACCTGGAAGATTTTGAACTAGAAAAAGTCCCTGTAAACCAGAATTTCAATGTGGTCTCATATTGATTTATGACTTAAGTAAGGTGAAGAATATATGGCCAGTTCATTAAGTGTCTAAAGTGATGGAATTGACACTTCTTCAGCTTGAAATTTCTGCTTATAGAGATTTATTTCAAGGAAAAACACGTGTTATAATTTAGAGTAACCATGGCTTGTTTTTTCATGCAGTTTATATAGGACTTTTATCACATGGAAGCATTGACAAGAAGCTGCATTTTTTTTTTTAAATCTGGAATTGATTCTGATATTGGAAATATTTTAAACAATGGAAATATTTTAAAGGAACTGAAAATTGCTGTCTTTCCAAGAATCAGAATTTTAGAATGAGTGACTATTATAATTTCAACTAATACCTGTGTGATAACCAGAATTAAACCATGATGACCTATGGAGAGTATGACTGGAGAGGCACATCTATCCCTTGCTCGGCGGGAAGTACTTGCATGCAGAGCAATGCTCCAACTGAAAACAACTAGAAAAGGATCAAGTGGCATTTCTCTTGGCCACTCCATTTAATTAGTTAACTTAGTTTTCCTTTGACATAAGTTTGAATTTTCCAGTCCAATCATTTACTTTTGTCTCAATCTAATCTTCTCAGCCACTCCTCGATCTATTTTAGTGCTTCATTTCATTCATTTTCCCTGTACCCTCCTGGTTCTCTTTGAGTTCTGTTTCAGTTTATTTTCAGTATGACTCATGTCTTTTTCTGCTCTATTTTAATCAAATTTCGAGTTTTTACTGTTAGGACCCTCAGGTTTTAGACTTAGTCCTCTTAACTCCCTAAATTTGAAAGAACCGTCAACTCAACCTGTCAATTGCTTCAGGTGTCATTAGCAAAAGGCTAAAACTGGAATTCTTGATTTAATCAAGACAGAAAATGGTTAAGTCAATCTGACTATTTTAATGTGTTTAATAAACTATTAAGTTGGTGCATTATATGGTTGATTCAGTTGTTCCTTGGTTGGGGGGAACTTTATTATTAGTCAAATTAGTGAAAATTAATTAGTGGGGCCTCAAACTTCTGTGTGAGAAGTTGGGTATTATTTAATATCTCTTGTAACTGTTAAATTCTTTGATGCTGGGATTTACTGATATCTATGTTGCAGCCAGTCTATGGCTGTTACAAAGTGTCCCAGGGAGGATAATAGTGAAGCAACAATTAATATGAGAATTAAGTGGAAAAAATGAAATGAATGCATACTAGTGGAGGATAGTTTATTTCCAAAGTTCCAAGAGATCATGAAATAATATTTCCTCAATTTTCAAAGTGTTTAAGAATAAACTAGTTAAATAAGAGAGTGAGCGTTTTCTGGTTGACTCAAACAGTACTAACATTTGACAAAATTCTAATTTTATTTGATATATTTGAAATAATGTATTTGATAAGATGATAGATATTTGCCAGCTAAAGAGGAGTCTTAAATATTAATGAGCTATATAGATTTTATATAAGAATTTATTGCATGCACTGCATATTAGTTAGAAACAAGCATTCTGGACTGCTTGGTAAGCGTTCCTTGAGGTTAAACAATTAATTAAATCTTGTCAATGCTTAAATAAATCTAATGATAATGGAAATTCAAGCGTTTTCTCATCAATGTTATTCTGTAAGGCTTAATATATGCACACATAATAAAATTATTTCTTAATCTGTACACAAGAAAGGCTTTAATTACCTCATTTGAGTCTAAGAAAATGTTAACACTGAATCTTCCAGGAAGCAACTAAGTGTGAACATCTTTGCAACACAAATGTCCAGAATTCTCTCAATCATTGATATGATCTTTTCTTTATTATACATGCAAAGCCTTGAGTTCTCTGTCCACATTTGACAGCAGGAAGCTCAAATTCAGTTTCTTCCAGAATCCTTTAGAGTTTCCTATCAAGCAAGACAAACAAGGGGATGCTCACAATCCTCATAGTGACCAGGTCCCTCCTGGTGGTGATCCTGCTTGGCTCCCCTTTAATTGGCTCTTCCTTTCAGCACCACAGCTCCACAATTCTGAGATTAGCTTTAGTCCACAAATGCCAGCCTTGATGCCCCTTGATGCATATCTGATAATGTGTTTTTAAAAACTATACTAATATGTTGGGGTAAGTGAGGGGGTATAGGTAATAGAAATTATCACTCAGAACAAGGAGAACAATTTTGGTTCTCAATTTTCCTTCCCTCCCTTCCATCTTTCTCTCTTTCTTTCTCCATCTTTCTCTTTCTCTCTCTCTTTCTTTCTATTTCTCTCTCTCTCTCTTTCTATTTCTCTCTCTCTCTCTCTCTTTCTCCTTTCATCTTTCTTTCACTGAGTGTAACACTAAGGGAATGATCATTCTCAACATTTATAAAGAGTGAGTAAGGATCAGACAGAGCTCAGTCATGTCCTGAGCACACCACAGAAAAGCCATGTGACCTTGCATTGGTTAGTTAAATGCCATAATCCTCAATAATATCCTCTCTTGCTTAATGATTGTTATAGCTACAACCTCATAAACTAATGAATAAGGTATTCTCAGACCAATGCCTGGGACAAATTAAGCATTCCACTAATGTTGGTTGTTATTATTTTTATTATTATTATTATTTATAATAATACAATTTATGGTCACCATTAAATGATAGAGTCTAAGGACTTCCTTTTTGTCATGAGGATGGTTTTGTGGGGTTTTTTTTGGTGTTGTTGTTTGGCTATATGCACGAATGAATTGAATACCATTCCATACATCAGCACAGAGCTCTAGGAAGGGAGTATCACAGACAATACCTTAGGAGCCGTACCTAAAGCATGTCAGAAGGCATGTCAGAAGTCACTGAAACCGTTTGCAGGAAAAACCAGTTTGTGGAGATATTATAACCACTGACTACAGGGGATTTACTTTATTATTGAAATTTATGTTAACTGAGGGATTTATAACATTGCTTTAATCAAAGGGCTTCCTTGCTAATCATGTACAGCCAGTTTACTTAGCTTCTCTCCATTCCTTTACTAGTTATGGTAAGTTAACTGAGCTATTTAAAACACAGCTGTAACCGAGAATGCTTACCCTTTTTTTCAGCCCCTTTGTTTAGTTTATTTCCATTCCTTGACTTGTTATCTTATGTTAGCTCAGCTATTTATGGCACTGTTGTAAACTGTAATCAAATGCTTGCCCTCATTTACAGCCCTCTTAGAGCCACTTTGTGCTTATCCCAGCTGGTTTTTCTCAGGTTTCAAGGGCCCAGGCTTACACACTCCTTATTTACCATAACTGAAACATAATCAATATATGCCAATGCCACTACCTCCTCCCCTCTTTATTCAATCCCATAAAAACCTCAGGGAGTTGATTTGGGATGTTTTCATCCTGTCTCCTTGCTTGGCTATCCGAAAATGAAAAAAAAACAAGTTTCTTTTTTCAAAATCCTACTGTTACAGCCCTGATTTCTGTGTGCATCAGGCAACAAGTCCTACTCTGCTACATCACTTCAGCCTATCCTGTACTATTCCACTTCCAAACAATTCTCCTTCTTTGTTCAAGGTCCATTTGGATCCTTTTGAGTTATCTCGTCTTCCATATTGCCTCTCCTCTTTGGATTAGTTAAGCAAATTAGATTATCTCTAAAAGCTTTGGCCCCTACAAATGCTCTTTCTCCTTCTAAGGGAACTTAGCAGGCATGAGAAAGATGTTTTGCCCTATTTGAAGCACCTGATACTCAAATATCAGTTCCTCTGCTGATGAATGCGTGTTGTGCCTACTGATGGCAGGCATATTTCTTTCCAATACAGGCCAGTTTTTGTTCAAGAAATACTTATTTATTTATTTTTTTTGGAACTTTCCAATAATTCCCTCCATTGACCCTTCACATAATATGCATACCAAAACTCTGCATTCTGGGCCAACCTAAAAAAGAAGCACAGAATAGTATAAATATCTCTTCACAAACCCAACTACTTGTCCTTTTGGTAAATTACATAGCATGACATATAATCGGGTCACTAAGTTTGTGTTGAGTAAAAAAAACAGGTAAATTTCCTTGGAAAATGTTAATTTAAATGCAATTTTAAAAACCTTCACATCTTGAAAATTACCACAATTTTAAGAGACTGTTTATAGTACTCTATGAGCCACTAGCTTCTTTTACAATTAGCACCTTATTTGGTTTCTTCCATTCTTATTTATTTCTTTCAAATAGTGTACAGTTGTTAAGAAGCAGGACCCTAGATTCAAAGCACTCCTGATTAATATGTTCCACTCTGTCAGTTTATATAACCATCAGCCCTTTGCAACTTGCCTTTATTTCACAGTTCAAGAATGAAAACATGCATATGCAATACCTTCAGATTACTAGTTTAGATGTAATCAAGATACCCTTCTTTATATCAAGTTACTTAATAAATAGAAGCAAACATTAAAACCACTAGAGAGCTTACAAATTCTGCACTGAGTTAGACTATATCTACTATAATTATAGAATTAAAACATTTTAATATTTTATAACATATTTTCAGAAAGGAAAAGGTAATAAGATTAATAATTTGATGGAAAACAATCTTAACATGAAAACAAATATGAAATATATTATTTTAAAATTTGAGGTCAGTTCATATGGTTCATTAAAACCATAGTTTTATTGAAAGTTGTTAAATAATCAATTGGGGAAATATCCTTTTTCTTCAATATGACATCTAAGGAAATATAACGAAACATGTCATATACTTTTTTGAACTAAGGATATAATTTTTTTCTTTATTTTTAAAGAAGTTTTGGATTACATAAAAGTTACATAAAAAATGTAGGGATTCCTATATACCCCACCCCTTCTCATATTTTCTGCATAAACAATATCTTTCCTTAGTGTGGTACATTTGTTACAATTGATGAACAAATATTATAACATTGCTACTAACCATGGTCTATAGTTTACATTATGGTTTACACTCTGTACTGCACAATTTTATAGGTTTTTGATAAATGTATAATGGCCTGTATCTGCCATTGCAATATCATGCAGAACAGTTCTAATGTCCCCCAAATGTCCCATATTACACTTAATCTCTCTCCCTCCCTTCAAACCTCTGGTGACCACTGTCTTTATATCAGTGTTACAAGTTCTTCCATTACTAGAATAATGTCTACTTTGGTCTATAGTTGCATTCCTCCCTTATTTTTGTTCATTCCTCAATCTTGAGGATTTTGGGACAGTGATGCCCACTTTGCTTTTAATTGAGAAGGGGCTTAGATCCCATGGGACAGGTGGATAGAACTGTCTTGCTTGTAGTTGTAGATATTCTGTTTCTTGGGATGGACATTGTCCATCATCATCATTTTGTTAGTTGTCTTAGGCAAGTCTGATGAACAGGAGAGTAGGTGTTGCAACATTGCTGAGAGTCAGGGCTCAACTGGCATATGAAGATTTAAATCTCTGGGACATATATTTAATTAGTATAGTGCTAATTATAGGTTCAAATTAAAGGGGCAGAAGAACCATGTATAGGAAAATTATAAATGTGTCTAAGTCTGTTACATTGGAAATATACGTTATCATATATTCAATGGTAAGGTCCACTAATGGAGTGACGATTTCCTGGGGTTGTCTTCCATGTCCAGATGTCTCTAGAGCATTCACTAGCACTGCTGCTTGAGGCATTGTTTATTGCAGCAGTCAGTGTGATCCTACTGAGACGTGCATAAGGGTAACCTTTAGAATGACCTCTCAACGCACTTTGAAATCTCTTAGCCATAAAAACTCATTTGTATTTAATATTTCCCCTTGTGGTCAAGGTCTTTTTCCAAATGCATTGTTAGTTGGGGTTTGGTAATAATCCTTCAGTGCCAGGGAGGCTCATCCCTAGCTCATGTCCCATGTTGGGAGGAAGACAGTACACTTACATGTTGAGTTTGGCATAGAGAGAGGCCACATTTGAGTAACGAGGAGGTTTTCAGGGGGGTAACTCTTAGGCAATACATATTATTAGGCTAAGTTTCAATTTTACAAGAATAAGGTTTGTAAGTACAAGCATTAATATCAAGGGCCTGGCATATTGGTCTGTCCTCTTTTGCTAGGTACTGCCTATATACTCTAGAGATACTTGCCACTCTATTAGAGAATGTAGCAAGGCTCTCCAAGATGGGAATTTAATATTTTGTTGGTTATTGTGTGGGTCTCCATCCCCTGAGATAATACCCCATGACCACATGAACACATTCATAAACACACATCCCCCCACCACTGACGTCCTGCACCAGTGATCTTCCTTTGCCATAGTTGTAAATTTCCTGTAATCCAAAACCTCCCCAAAAATAAAGCCAATTTTTTTTTTTACATTATGCCTTTCATGACCATAAGATCTGTTATCTTTTATGTATATTTAAAATTTCTTCTGTATATTCCCAGTGTCTTATTTTTTTCACTTTATATTTAAAGAAGCACTAGGTTACAGTAAAGTCATATCAAAAGTATAGCTGTGCTGGGAAATGGATGTGGCTCAAGCAATTGGGCTCCCACCTACCATATGGAGGGTCTTGGGTTAGATTCCTGGGGCCTTCTAGTGAAAGTGAGCTGGCCCACACAGAGAGCTGGCCCACGCGGAGAGCTGGTGCAACAAAATGATGCAACCTAAAAGAGAAACAGAGAGAGACAGTGAGAGACGTGACAAACCAGGGAGCTAAGGTGGCTCAAGCGACTGAGTGCCTCTCTCCCACATCAGAAGGTCCCGGGATCGGTTCCCTCCTAAAGAGATGAGAAGACAAGACAAGCAGACACAGAAGAACATGCAGTGAATGGACACAGAGAGCAGACAGTGAGCGGTGGAGGGTGGGGGATAAATAAATAAATCTTAAAAAAAAAAAAAAAAGTATAGCTGTGCTGTCAACTTTGGAAAAAGTATCCCAGTTGTACTGTGTTGAGCTGGCATTGTACAGAAATTAATGGCCATATTGGTCTAGAAAAGTTAAACTTATTTTTTCCCCATTTGTACAGGGTAACACACTATATTAAATATGTATTGTCTTATCTACATGGGTTTCATTACAGAAACTAAAAGTATTCTCTAAATAATGAAAAAAACATATATAAGGAATCCCATATACCCCACCCTTTCCCCCTTTCACATTTTCCTTTATTATTATTGAGAAAATTAAGCAAAAAATACAAAATGTACACAAAAGTAAATAAGTCAACTGAGATAATCAGAGTATCGCATTGTGAGCACAATGAAGGGTTAGAGACACACATCTGGGGCACATGTCTGACTCTACTTGGTGTTGGCTGTATAAGGTGAACAAGCTACTTCCTGTACAATGCCTCTGTTTCCTCATCTGTGCTACCCACAGATCTAAGTGATTTAATACATAAGAAGCACTTTGAAGAGTTCCTGTCACATAGTGCTTGGTAATGTTGGTTTCTGTGGTGGTTGTTAAGATTGAAATGGAATACAGTGTTAAGATAACTCCCAAATGCTCCCAATTCATATAAGAAAACTGAGAGCCAAAGGAGATCAATGATCTCTGGGTATCAGGGGAGGGGGGGTAGTAATTAATCAATAATGAAAATAAAATGTGCTGTTGTTCTTAAATATTACTTTTATTCATGAATCCCCTTTCATGGGGGGATTTTACAAATTATCAAATCTTTCAAGGATATTTTCTTGACTTCCCCCTAACTGTGACATCAGGCAGATTAACCTGATGAACTATTTCCAAATGTAAGGAACTAAGGCAAACAATAAAAGCACTGTATACACTTGGACTAAGTGAAAATAGTGCAATTATGTTACTTTTGAGAATAAAAAAAAAAAAAAACAAGAAGCAAAACAAAACTGGGAAACATGAAAGGAAAGCTAACAAGAGAATAGTAAGAATTTATGACTAAATTTGAATGTTCATTCTGAAATTTTCTGATGATCAGGTCCAAGCTGGTGTGCACTTGAATACCTTCTCAAACTGGAAAACTAAACTGCCACAAGAGAAATACTGCCTTTTTTTAGTAGGATGTTAAATGTTCTGTACACAAAACAATGTTCTGGAAATAACAGTCTGCGTGTGGTAATCAGAGCAGATGTTGTTGTCAGAAAGCACTTTCAATTACATTTCAAATTCTCCTGTGTTTAGGGAATTGTAAGGCCAGCTCTGTAGGATTTTATGGAGAAAAAGAAATAGAAAGTTACGTAATTTACCAATCTTTTCTAAAGATTTGAGAGCTGTGAGACTGAGCTCAGAAGCTCTGCAAATGAGATAGAATCAAGTAAGCAATAAACAATAATGATTAATGAGCACATGCTAATTTTCTCCAATTTTACCAATGTTAAGTATTTAAAGGCAGATAAAATAGTTGATAGTTAAGCAATGACAGAGTCTTTACTTTTCTGCAGATAATTTATATGTGCCATTTAAATGGAAAGAAGATTAATATCTTTCATGAAGACTCTTCTAAAGTCAATATTATACCCTTTGCAAAATTAAATAAAATGATTTGAATGTGCCAAGTTCAAAACTGGAATGGAATATTATGATTCATACAACAGTAAAGTATAACTGTAATTGTCTTTTAAGTAATGAACAAACACTGAAAAATATTCTCTTCTGGGATGCTGGTGTACTATCACAGACCCATAACTGCTGAGAATATTAGGATCACTGAAGATTCAAGCCCATGTGGATTGTGTCTGTCAACTATCCATTTAACTCAAATTAAAATACAGCAAACAAACGTAATTTAATTATCTGAAACAGTTATGAAAAATATAATAAAAAGGTTGGTGTGGTTGTCTCTGTTATGCTTTAAATTGTTGTAATTATGGTTTTCAATTAATGAGACAGAATGCAATGTGAAATTGGATACATTCCATATAGAATTAGTTTGTGAGTGTGTGTATGTGTTTTGAGGTGCCAGGACCGGGAATTGAACCTGGGACCATGTATGAGGAAAGCCAGTGCTCAACCACTGAGCTATACAGGTTACCCTGAGTTTTTTTTTTATTTTGTTTTTGTTTGTTTGTTTTTAGGAGGTACTGGGGGTTGAACCCCAGATTTCGTATATGGGAAGCAGGAGCTCAACCACTTGAGCTATATCCGCTCCCTTAGGATTAGTGGATAGTATTTATATGCAAGCATGTGTGAGTTCACAGCAACACATGAGACTCAAACCACAAGGAACACACAATCCTTTTGAAAAGACAAAAATGCAATCAGTCAAACCATTAGATTGATACTGTTACTTCTATATGGTTTATGTTTAACACACTTGGCGTTACTCTATATATTTAATAATTTCAGAAAAATGTATGCTTTTACTTCATATGCTTTCCTAAAAGCATATTTTTCAAGCGAAATAGAAAAGTATCTAGCCTCAATGTTTTATGTATTAAAAATCAACACTTATTTCAATGAAAACATGATTAAGTAGCAAATAAATAAAAGAAATGTGCTTTCTTTTTCCCAGACATATTTCCATTTTCATCTCTATAGGGAAACCACTTACCTCTTGATTGTGAAGCATAGCAGAACATTCCATTTTAATCATAATTATTATATTTTTTTATTTAAAGGGGACAATTTTATATGTGCCCTAGCACTGACCATGTATAAATATGAACATTTCACCTTCTAATGTACTAATGTTCAAGCCTTGAGTCTCCCACCTCTTCTGCTGCAGGTTGTGATGGGCCCACCCACATCCAGGACTGGGAATGAGGCAGCAATCTTCAGAGCGGGGGACACCCATATCTCAATTACCCTGTTGCCTGGAACAATGGAAAATGGCAATGGCAACACTGAGCCATGCATTAGGAGTTTCTATTTTGCTCTTGACACTAACACTCTACCAAAGGGCTTTGAATAAGTTTCCTAGAATCTGAGAATTTTCATCTGCCAAACTGAAATGAGCCAACCTGCTTGCCAGCCAGGAGTGTGACCATCAGGGCAAGAAGGAGCACTGTAATTCATTTTTCCTTCCCAGCAGACTGCAAGCTTCTTGTGTGCACCACGTGTGGTACATAAGTGTTGAATTAACTGATTCGGTAACACTTGAATCACAGGAAGGAGAGGCATGAAACATTTTTAGGTGGGAGAAAATCATCCATTTGAATTTAGAACAGGAATGCCTGCCAGATATCCTAGTGAGAGTAGAATTTTCTTAGAAGGCAATAGGATATAAAAGGGTGAAAGGAAATTTATATATATATATATTTAATATACAAGTATTCATATGTCTGTATACATATGTATGCATGTAGAAAAATCTAGCCTGGAACATTGAGAAGCATGAACATTTGTAGGTTGTATGAACAGAAAAACATGAGAGAAGAATAAAAACATGACAATCAAAAGCAATAAACATTTTACTTTTGATTTATAAAAAAAGAACTGGTCAACAGTATTGAATTTTGCTAAGATATTGTATCAATTAGGATAGGCAGGGTTATGCTGTGCTAACCAACAGACCCCATGCCTCATTGGATTAAAAAACAAAGCGTCTTTCAGTTGTGCTACATATCCACCCTACATCCTCAGCATACCTGTTTGGTAATCCAGGTAGGGAGAGCACCATATTCTTGAATGTTAACTATCTTCTGTACAGAGAGACACAGAAACACTCATGTTTGTGAACGAGCCAATATATGTTTGATTCAGAAACTTCATGTCTCTTTATCTCACACCTCATTGGTCACAATGGAGTCACAAACTCCTTCCAGACACCAGGGGCCCAGCAAGTCTAATCCTCACCATGTGTCTGGAGGGCGTTGGTATTAGAAGTGATAATATTTATCAAAAAGCACAAGAATGGTTAGATATAATAAATAAGTTGAGTCCTATAGGTATTGGATTGAGTGACCCTGAAATCACTGAAGACAATTCTACTGGAATACTGTCAAATGAAGGGTCTGTACTCTGTCCTTGAGAAGGAACAGTGGAGATTCAAGTCTAGGCTATGGAGCAACCTGAAATTAAGATAATAGTTTCCGCCAAAACAGGAAAGAGGAAAGAATAGATGAGGGGATCTGTCAGGAGAAAATTAAGGAAAGGGTGAACTGATAGAGCACCCTAAAAGTAGAAGGACATTAAGAATGAGGCAGAAAGGCCATATATCTGAAGATTATCTGGAAAGTTCAAAAGAGCTATTGTGGTGAATAAAAAAGAAAAATGACCAGGTATTGGAATTAGTAAGAATTATATTATGCATTTGTGGAGTATTGAGCAGTCTTTACGATATTCAGACTTAAGTATAAAGGACATGTTATTGTCTATTTGCTTAGTTTCTCAGTATTACCTTTTTATTCGAGAAGTTGTGGGTTTACAGAACAATCATGCATAAATACGGGATTTCCATATGCCATCCTATTATTAACACCTTGCATTGGTGTTTTTTGTTACAATTGTGCCATTAACCATAGTAACCAAGGTTCACTGTTTGTGTAGTGCAGTTCATTGGATTTTCTTAAAATTTTTACTATATTATCATATATACAACCTAACATTTCCCCTTTTGACCACACTCAGATGTATATTTCAGTATGTTGATTGTGTTCACAATGTTGTGCTACCATCACCACCATCCGTTACCAAAATATTTTCATCCTTCCAGCTAGGAACTCTGCACATTTTAAGCTGTAATTTCTTATTCCCTATCCTTATTTGATCCCTAAGTAATTTGTATTCTAGATTCTGACTTTATGAGTTTATTTATTTTAATTAATGCATATCAGTGAAATCATTCCTTCTTATGGATGAATAATATTCTATTGTATATATATACAGCATTTTGTTTTTTCTAGTCATTGGTTGATGGTCACTTGGGTTGTTTCCATCTTCTGGCAATTGTAAATAATGATGCTATGAACATCAGTGGACAAATGTCTGTTCAAGTACCTGCTTTCAATTCTTTGAGGTATATACCTAATAGTGGGACTGTAGGGTCATAAGGTAATTCTACACTTAGCTTTTTGAAGAGTCACAATGTCTTCAACATTGGCGGCACCATTTTACATTCCCACCAGCAATAAATGAGTGTTCCTATTTCTCTACATCCTCTCCAACACTTAGAATTTTCTCTTTAATTTTTATAGCAGCCATTCTAATGGGTGTGAAATGATTTCTCATTGTGGTTTTGATTTGTGTTTCCCTGATGGTTAATGATGTTGAGCATCATTTCCGGTTATTTATGGCCATTTTTATGTCTTCCTCAGAGAAATGTCTATTGAAATATTTGCCCATTTTTTATTGTTTTTGTTGTTTTGTTGTTAATTTAAGGATTTCTTTATATATTCTGGATATTAAACCTTTATCAGGTATGTGGTTTCCAAGTATTTTCTGTCATTGTGTAGGATGTCATTTTACTTTCATAATAAAATTCTCTGAGGCACAAAAGTTTGTTTTATTTTATTTTATTTATTTTGGAGCATGACATCATGAACATGGGAAAGTAAGACATCTGCTGGAAAAGCCTTCCCTCAGAATCAACTATTAAAAAGACACAATCCACTTGCTTAGAACTCTTGAGGATGATTGAAACTGGAGAGGGACTCTACAAACATTGAATTGTAGAAAAATAGAAATAATCTCCAAGACCTAAATGTAAGAACCAGCACTATAAATCTGCTAGAATAAAATGTAGGGAAGTATTTTTAAGATCTTGTGGTAGGCAATGCTTTCCTAGACTTTACACTAAAAACTCAAGTAACAAAAGAAGAAATAGAAAAATAGTACCTTATCAAAATTAAAAACTTATTTACATCAAAAGCTTTTATCAAGAAAGACAACTCTTCAATGAGAAAAAAATATTTGGAAACTACATATACAATAAGGCATTAATATCCTACAACTCAACAATAAAAAGACAAACAACCCAATTTAATAATGGGCCAAATATTTGGAGAGACATTTCTCCATAGAAAATATGCAAAAGGCCAAAAAGCACATGAAAAGATGCTCAGCATCAATAGATATTCAGGAAATGCAAATCAGGATGATAGAGACTGGAAAAGAACTCCACAAATGATGAATAGAAGAAAAAGAAAAATCTCCAAGATCAGGTAGGAGATATTCTTCCTGGAGCTACCAGTCTGGACCCCTCCCCTCAATTTGTCCCTTGCAGCTTGGGAGTCATGCAGAGGTAGCATCAACATGTTTCAAACTTCATTAAATTTTGCCAGCAGTTATTGAGATATCTGAAGGGTTTTATCCTTTGATTTACTGATGACATGCCACATTTCCTTCCTTTAAGTTTTATCTTGAGAACAGTTTTGTTTTACGAATGAAGCTTTATTTTTTTTTAACTCTGGTTTGTCAGTGGGAAAGTTTGGATAATCAAGATTTATAAATTCAAGGGTACATAGGATTTATGCTATATTGTCGGATGTTTTCTTGATGTTTTCTTATCATGTATTACTGTTATTACCTCTACAGATTGGATGTTATTGCTCTCTACTAATCCCTGATGGTTTTTATGTGTTAAATACAGATCATAATTCCAAATTCTATTATTTTTATCTTTACTTCATTTACATGTTTCTGTGTACATATACATATTTCTTACAATTATTCAACTATTAACCAAAAAATGCAAATGGCTTCTGCTTTGTTACATAACAAGTCATTTAGCCCTCTCCTCCTTCAACTCACCAAATTTCCTAAATTTCATATTTTATTAACAGAGATTTTAGATCTCTCTCTTTCTCAATCTTTCCTTATCTTTCGCTCTAAAGATTCAACTAAAAATAGGTCTTCTGTATGATCCAGCAATTCCACTGCTTGGTATATACCCAGAAGAACTGAAAACAAAAATACAAACAGATATATG
>JAKSZT010054230.1:32504-46559 GCA_026826555.1 Tolypeutes matacus
TGTGGTCTATGGTTGGTGGCAAGGCTCCAGGATGTGTAAGTTCATTGAGGTTGGTGGGCCACACTATGGGAGATGTTTGTGTTGGATGTGGTGGGAGGTGTGGGAGGTGGGCAACATGGGAATCCCAGTGGGTTCCATATAATATTTTAGGTAATCTAAGCACCTCTTAAAATATATGTATATATATATATATATAAATAACATTTTTGTAAGCAAATACACATATATGCATATATATTTATTATCATTTTACAAATGTTTGTATGTATTGTGAGAATTTTGATTTTTACCCATAATAAAAAAAATAAATTAAAAAAAATAAAAGGGTAACATGAAAAAAAAAAAAAAAGATTCTATTTTCAGGCTTAATTTTCATGTTTAACTTCTATTGCCCCTGCATAGTTAAAATTGTGTATTAATGCCTCCTTCAAATGTATTCAAAGAAGCATTTTTCAATATATCTCTGTAATTGCCAGAATAGAAGATGAATCCAAAATAATTGTCTCATATCCTAATTTTACAAAACTACTTACAGGAAGTCATGAAAGTCATCTCAGTGATATAGTCTGCTGCTCTGTTCACCACTAGGGGGCAGCATTATAGCACAATCGGGGAAAATCTATTTATAAACTGGCGACTAAGGTAGGAGATAATCATGTCCAAAAGGGGTTCTTTGGTCAAATTGTTTTGGAAACATTTGCAGCAAAGTAAAACAGGGTCGTCATCCAAGAAGTCTTAGATCCTTTATATAATAAGACGACTTTCCAAGAGGAGAAAGAGACAACTAGTACTTCCTAAAACTATTGAGATATGATCTTTTTTTCACAGAATATCTCTTAGGACTAAAAAACACACAACGATAGCAAACAACAGAAATACTACATATCGATGTTTTAAGCTCTTTTCCTTACTATCAGTTCATTTAACAAGTGTTTCTATTTTTTTTAATACTTTTAAATTAGAATTTCACTTTTTAAAAAGTTTTCTTTAGTTTATTTTCAGATAGTTATATTTTAAAATAATTTTTATCAGGTCTGCATCTATGAGAATGCCTTTCTATGGCTACCATATTATAACAACCATCCTGTCTAAATTTGGGGATAATTCGCTTTTTCCCTCTAATCTCAATCTCTCTCTCTCTCTCTCTCTCTCTCTCTCTCTATCTATCTATCTATCTATCTATCTATCTATCTATCTATCTCTCTTCCCATAGCCTCCAGGTTCTTACTGTTTGAGGATTTGCTTATTTCTTCCAATAAGTCATGTGTCATAATAATTACCAATAAATAAACAAAATGAAAACACTCTAAAGGAAGAATCGACAGAGAACTAATTGCTTATCTAAACAAATTGCATTTGGCTTTGGTAGAATTGCCCTTCTCAGATTTGCTTTTCTGGTGGATATGAGATGTCCATGCTGGTGCACAGATGACATTCATTGGCGGCTCATTATTGCATTCATGACAGGACTTCTGCCCACTGCCAGTTTCTCTGACACATGGAAGATGGTATGTGTCCTGGAAAATCCATGCAGTTGGTTGATGCCACACACACACTCAAGTTGTGGTGAACACATCTACCTTGGTATATTCCACTCACAAAGGTGCAGACTTCCTAATTCTTCTATCCATGCTAAGGCAGGCAGAATACTAAGATTCTCTGCAGGATGCCTGCTCCCTGGTGTATACGTCCTGTTAATTTCCTCCTCTTCTCTGATAAGTGGGGTTTGTGAATATTATAGGATATCCACCCCATGGTTATGTTATATTATTTAACAGGAGCAATTTTCAGATGTAATTAAGGTCCCTTATTAGTTGAATTTGAGTCAATCTACGGGGAGATGATCCCTGGTGGGCTTGACCTAATTAGGTGATTCTCAAAAAACGTTGGAGCATTTTGAAGTGACAGAGATTCTCCTGTTTGCCTGTAGGAAGCAAATTGTCCTATGGTGAGAGGAGAGGACCCTGTGTCAACAGCCTTTAGGGTGGCCTCTAGGAGCTCAGCCTTGCCTCTTGATTGCAGTAGTATGAAAATGAAGATCTCAGGCATATAGCAGCAAGGAAATGAATTCGGTCAGCAACCAGTGAGCTTGGAGGAAGACTTCAAGCCTCAAATGAGATTGTAGCCCACACAACACCTTAAGACCCTGAAAACAGGACCTGGCTAAACCATGTAGGATTACTACACACAGAAACTGTGTTGTTTTAAGCCACTACGTTTGTGGTGATTTGTTATGCAGCAATAGAAAAATAAGTACAGTTTGCTTCTAACATTTTAACTCGGTCCCTTGCTATAGTCTTCTATCCCTGACTACTGGAACTTGTATTGTTTGATTGGGACTAGGAAAAAGGGAATATGGAAAGTAGCAAAGCACCTCAGCAGGTCATCACCATGGTAGGAGTGAGGGAGTCTAGCTGCCAAAGTTTTGGTTGTTAAAGACTTTGGATCCCTAACTATTGGCACTAATGGGGCCAGACTTTGTCTTTCCATATTTATTTCACAACTTTCTTTAGCCTAAGATCATGGTATTCCTATTCATTGTTTTCCTCAACATGTGTCCTGTAGGCAACAAATTTAGTAAAAATTTCCCAGTATTATGATAGATAATTAACCTGTATTCCTATTTTCAACACTGGTACATGTGTGTCATATGTGTGTAATTTATCTGTGTGTGTAATTTTATTTGGATTTTTATGGACTGTCTAATATAAAATTTGTTTCTATATTTTTCACCTTTGAATATTTTTTTTAGATGAATACAGAGGCATAAACATCCAGGAGAAATGTCTGCATTCCAGACTGATGGAAAAAAGCTGACATTTACCCAGATCCCAAATATAATAATTACAGTGACAAAAGTCTGTGTTGCCTTGGTTATTTAGGTTGCATCTGGTTTTTCTTCCAGGAACAAGTTGTATAGACTTCAATAGCTTCTTTTCCTCATAAAACCATCCCACACCTTCATCAGTTTAGTTTCAACCAATGGAACCAGCTTCTCCCAGGAAATTTGGACTCAACTTTAGCATCACCTTTATTCTATCAAACTCAAATTTTCCAGTCTCCATGATTAAGCGAGTCAATTCCTTATAATAAATTTCTTTAATAGGTTTTTGTTTCTTTGGAGAACCCTGACTAATACAGAGATCTTACAAGGTACCCACCATTTTTCTAGAAGAATGTTCTCCTCTTTTTCCAAACTTCTACAACACTTACCCACATCTTATTTTATTTATACCTATTGTTACAACAAGACACCCTCAATGATACAATGTGCAACCAGAAACAACATTATCTTTCAAAAGTACAAGTGAACACTAAAGTTCGACATGTGAGTCATGGTTTTATACATGTACATATTTATATCTAGAGAAAATTATTTTTAGGGGGAAGAATATTCCTGAAATGTGATATTTATTACATTTTGAATGAAAATAGGAAAAGGTAGATTAAAATGCCTTATTCTTTCTATGTCACAAAATTTCCTGTATAGTTATATAATATGTATAGATGAATACATGTATATAAATATAAAAGCATACTTTATAGATGTATACTCAAACATATAATGGGTAGATTTATGCTATTAGATCATTTGAAGTTTATGTTCTTTGATTTCCATTATACATTATCTGATTATATGAAATATACCATTGCAGAAATTGGGGGAAAAATTTTTACCAATATTTATAAAGAATAATGGAATCATGTAGATATAAACAAGGATGCATAGGAAAGAGAAACACAGTTAACTTTAATATTTAAGGACATAAGAAAGTGCTGTTTAAATTATACACCAAGAAAATAGAACAAAGAAGGCATGGGTTGTATTAGTCAGCCAAAGGGGTGTTGATGCAAAGTACCAGAATTCTGTTGGCTTTATAAAAGGTATATATTTGGTGTAAAAGCTTACAGTTACAAGGCCCTAAAGAGTCCAAGTCACGGTTACTTCCTTACCAAACTCTATTGTCACATGTTGAAGCAAGATTGCAGGTGATGTCTGAGAGGGTTCAGCCTTCCTCTTCCCTCATAAGGTTCCATGGGTCCAGCTTCCAATCTCAGCTCTAGGCTTGCCTAGAGCTCATCTCTCTTCCCAGGGCTTGTTTCTTTCTGGGCTCAGCTGCTCTGTTCTCTTCACAGGGTCAGCTGTAAACTATCAGGCAAATGGCTCCTTTCTCTTCCAATGGCTTCTGAAGTGTCTATGGAGCTGTCTCTCTTTTCTCATGTGTCTGCTTCCATGTTGTTGATTGAGTGTCTATTTATATAGCCCACCAAGGAGGTGGGGACTCAACCCTGCACACCCTAATGATGTGGTCAAATTAAATCCCTAATCTTGATTTCATCAAATAAAATAAAGCTTTTGAATTTAACTCAATCAAAGGGTATCATGCTGTATTAGTCAGTCAAAATGCCAGAAATTGGTTGGTCCTTATAAAGGGTATTTATTTGGGGTAGAAGTCCACAGTTACCAGGCCATAAAGCATAAGTTTCTTCCCTCACCAAAGTCTTTTGCTATGTGTTGGAGCAAGGCAGCTGCCGACATTGGCCAGGGTTCAGGTTTCTTGGATTCCGCTCTTCCCGGGGCTCTGTTTCTCTCCAGGCTTAGCTTCTTTGTTTCCTTCACAAGGTCAGCTGTAGACTATAAGGCTCTCTAGGCTTTGCTTCTCTCCACAAGGCCAGCTGTGAACTGTCAGGCGAACAGCTCATCTCTATCCTGGGGCCTTCTTTCTTTCCTTATGACCAAGCTCCTCCATCTGCTCACCTCCCTGGGCTCCGGCATCAAAACTCCAACATCAGAACTGCTCCCTCTATCCTTTGCCTTGCCTTTTATATTTGATTCCCCACCCACTAAGGGGTGGGGCTTAACACCCTATTGACGTGGCCCAGTCAATGCCCTAATCATAACTTAATCATGCCCAGATTAACAGACCAGTTTACAAGTGTAATCCAATATCTATTTTTGGAATTACATCAAATTGCCCAACTACTACACATGCCCAGTTAAAAAGACCAGTTTACAAACATAATATCTCTTTTTGGAATTTATAAACAATATTGGACTGCCAACTCCACCCCCTGATTTCCAAAAAGATATTACAATATTCCAAAAAACTTTAAATCAGTAACAATGATAAGTACAAAATCATATCACAATCAGTTTAAAGAAATACCGTTTGTCTTAGGGAAAAGTCCTGTCTGGCTGTAGACCTCTGAAACATATAAGAAATTTATCTGCTTCCAATATACAAAGAGACAGAAAAAGGATAAACATTTGCATTATCATAAGAGAAATCGGGAGGGAAACATGAGTCATGGGTCTCCTACATTTCCATAAATCTGCAGGGCATGCTCCATTCGATTTCCAGGCTTACAGTGGTTTTGTTCCTATAGCTCTTGCATAAAGCTTTTTGGTTTAGCATGTAGGAAGCAGGGGTCCAAACCATCATGCACTAAGACTTTCCACAAGTCTTTCTTAGATAACTACATTTTCAATCCTGATTTACAAGTTCCAAGTTAAGTCCTCAAATGGGGTACTATCATCTGGGAGCATGATTTCCAGAGGCTTAGAAGTTCCAGATTCAGTTCCTGGTTTCTTTGTGCCCAACAATTCAATTATCTCTTTCCTCTAACATTTTGCTATAAGCTGCAAGTATAAGCCAGGTTGAATTTTCCACATTTAGTCTGAAAATCTTGGCTAAATGTCCAAGAGTATAGTTTTCAAATTCTGCCTTCCAAACAACATCAGGAGTCAATCTTGCTAGGTTCTCCACAACTTTAAAACACAGATCACCTTTCCCCAGTTTCCAATAATAGTTTCATCATTTACTTCTAAGGCCTCAGAAAAAGTTTCTTTAGCATCCATCCATATTGCTACCAACAGTCTCTTCAAAGCAATCTAGGCCTTTTCTATAAAGCATCCTCTAAAAATACCCCTTACCCATTTATAAAACCATTCCAGCATTTTGGTAATTGCAAAAGCACCACTTCTTGGTACCAAATTCTGTATTAGTCAGCCAAAGGGATGCTGATGCAAAGTACCAGAAATCTGTTGGTTTTTATAAAGCTTATTTATTTGAGGTAAAATCTTTCAGTTACAAGGCCCTAAAGAGTCCAACTCAAGGTCACTTCAAAATCTCTTTTGAATTTATAAATAATATTAAACTGCCACATGAGCTTATTTACTGAGAGGGTTGTATTACTCTTTCTTATTGTTTTGTACCCTAAATACCATAGTATAGCCTTATATTGGAAGGGTTAAAGCCAAATAAGGTGAAGAACAAGAATAGACCACCTTCTATTTGGGCTGATTTTATTCCTTGGAACAGAATAATTCCCCTTGGTCCAAAGCACCAAGACATCTTGCAGATAATTGCAGAATTTCTGTGTGTAAACTTTGAGTAGAGGTCAGAAAAAGAGAACGGCAAGTCAAGTGGACATAGATAAATATTGACTGTACATAGGGAAACTCTGTTAAATGTACCAGATGCCACACCTTAGATCCTCGATAACTTTATTATTAAATAGATAGTCTGTGAGTCAATAAAAACAGAAGTTATGTAGTTTTTTTTTGCATATACTTTCAAAATTATGCTAAATATATAATTCTGGCTATTAAAAAAACAAACCAAAAAAATGATCCATCTTGGTCCATGAAGAACAAATCACAGCAGAATGACCTCATATTATCATTTAAGATCAGACTTATTACATCAATTAATTAGGAGGAGGATGTGGATGGTGTATCATATTTCAACAAGGTCCCTCATAAGATTCAAAATATTCTATACATTTAGTGTTTTATTAAGCTGTATAAATGGTTTATATATTTTAACCATTACTGCAGAGATAGATTAAAAGATGGAGACAGCTACAAGCTCTGTCTTCAGCTCTGTCCACTAGTATTATCTTTTTAACCATTTCTGTGAGCTAATTGCATAGTAACCACACTTGCAGAAGACCCGAAGCTGGATAAGGAAACTAATTGGTACCAACGTGGAGAAAGGGGATTGGTGTGCCCAATTCTCCTGTTCAGTCTTCAAGTCAAATGTATGAAATTCACTATATTAACACTTACTCAGGAAAACACAATGTCAAGGCCTTTTAAGGTGAGAAATTTTTGTTCCTTATGCCTTTTGAAAATTTTAACATTTTAGTTTAGCTGCTAAAGATTTAGTTAGTCCCATTCAAAATATTAATAACACTATTATAGTTTTAGAATAATGCAAAAAATATATAGTGAAGGTTTCTAGCTAATTTCCATACAGTTCCATACTTCCTAGAAGTAAAAACTCAAAAATAATAAATAAAAAATAATCTCAATGAAGAATGGTAAAAAGAAATAGTGTAAAAAAGTTGGCATGCTATCATGAAACTTTTCATTTAGATAGCACAAAACAAATGATACCTTTTTAGAATCCACCATAAATTTTCATTTAACCTAAAAATTAATTTCCATTAGCTCAATTTACATAGTATTCAACTTTTATGTTCATCACAGTAAAATAGAAAATTACTTATGAAAACACTTTGATGAATAATTCATATGTTATTTAACAAATAATATATATGTGATTTTATTTATATATGTGACAATTTGTATGTGTATGTATGTACATGTGTGTTTTCAGTTTGTGCATACATGTGTATTACTGTTTATTTTATTTCCTTCTTGCACTACAAAAATGTCATTACACTGTTATCTGATCTCTTATTTCTGATAAGAAGTTTTTGGCTATTCTTGTATTCATCCCTTTGTACATATTGGGTCTTGTTCTTAAGAATTTTCTTTTCATCACTGATGTATTTTGATGTGGTTTCTTTGTGTTTCTTTGTGTTTCTTCTCTCTCTCTCTCTCTTTTTTTTTATTGAGCTTTGCCAAAATGTGGTTTTGTATTTTTTTAAAGACTTATTTTATTTATTTTTTCCCCGCCCCCTCATTGTCTGCCCTTGCTATGTCCGTTCGTCTTCTTTAGGGGGCACTGGGAACCGAATCCAGGACCTCTGATATGGGAGTGAGGCACTGAATCACTTGAGCCAGCTCCATTCCCTGCTTTGTTGTGTCTCTCATTGTGTTTTTCCTCTTGTGTCTCTTGTTGCGTCAGCTTGCCATGCCTGCCCATCATGCCAGCTTGCTCTTTTCTTTAGGAGGTACCAAAAACGGAACCAGGGACCTTCCATGTAGTAAGCAGGAGCTCAATTGCTTGAGCCACATCTGCTTCCCTGTATTTTTATTTAATTAGGAAAAAAATATTTCCCATATATCTCCACAACTTTTTGCCCTCCTCACCCTTCTTGGGATTCTAATTATGCATATTAGGCCACATGATATTGTCCAGTGTCCCACAGTTTACTCATGAAGTTCTCTCATCTTTTCTTTTGCAATATCTAATCTGCAGTTAATCCAACTAAGATAATTTTTTATTTCAGATATTGTAGTTTTCATCTCTAGAATTCTTATGTGATTTTTTGCTATATTTTCCATTTCCCTTGCCATTAAGATGTTTTCCTTTAATTTTTCAGCATAGCTTTAATATTTTAGAGCAATTTTTTAAGGTACTTGTCTTCTAATTTCATCATACTTGTAATTTTTTTTTTCTATTGAGACATATCTTCCTGCTTCTGGATCACATTTTCTGCCTCTTGGCATGTCTAATAATTTTTGATTGGAAGTGAGACATTATGTTATTTTCTTTTTAAATGCTCTCAAGTCAAGTCTTTTGTGATATTCCTTTTAAAAATATTTTACTTGATCTAACATGCAGTTAAGGGGACCCTAAGAATGCTTCTAGAGGTCTTTCTCTTCACTTCTCACTCCTTTCCATTATTCTATTCCCTAAAATCTAACCACCTTGGCCTCCCCAGAATGTTATCTCTACTCCTCAACTCAGAAAGAACAATTGACTTTGTTCATGTTTTCTCTTCTCAAACCTCTGTCTGGAAATTTCCTAGAGGCAGAAATCTGTCCTTGTACTGATTGGCTCCCTTCTCTTTAGAAACACTGTCTGTACTGCCCATGGTCCCAATATTCTAGAAGATAGTTCCATATAATTTGTCTACTTTTGTAAGAAGGCAAGTAACAAAGTTTACTTCTTTGTGGGGAGAAACAACTTCTTCTCTTTTTATTTACTATCTTCCTGATGGCAAAATAATAAGAAAACATTTATTTAACATTTACCTTGTGCCAGAAGGTATTCTATGAGTCTTACATATACAAATAAATGTCATAATCACAACTCCATGAGTTATTTACTATTACTTTCTTCATTTTCAAAATGAAATGACAAAATCCAGAGATTAAGTAAGTTGTCTCTAGATCACACAGTAAGAAAAGTGAAAAACTCAAGATTTCATCAAAGATCGTCTGACTCCAGGGCCTTCACTCTGTAACTCTACTGACAATTATATAAACTTATATTCTGTTTCATTTAAATTTCATAGCAATTCAATAAAGTTCATGAACCAGAGTATATAATATTATCCCTATTTTTAAAATGAGAAATTGAGCTTAATTGAGATTCATGAAACAAAGTATTTGATTTATTTGACTTCCAAGAGACTAAACTTTGGGATATCTCTGACCACAGCATTCTTTCAACTATCCCCAGGCTCACAAACTCATAAAGCCTGCTCTGCACTCATACCAAGGACTTTAGTTCCTTGCTGTCTTCTCATTCACAACATCAATCATGCCCTTACTATACATTATATTTTTAAAAATCAAGCATTTTGTATTTTTCTTCATGCCTTAACATTATATGCACCTAGCAAATCATCTTTCCTGGGATCTCCAGGATGATGAAATTGGTTGCAGAAAAATCACATTCATATTTCTGCTGTTTCTCTTCAATTCTACAGTTAACCATATTAGGAAAGGACAGACAAATATGAGACAGGGCCTACAACCAAATCCAACTCCTGGGATGTGGACATTTCAGGGAAATCTGACCCACTTGTAAGTGCTGACTATTAAAACCCATGGCTTCCAAGGTTATTGCAAGAGTAATTTGTATGTATACAGTTATTCTCCACTTCTCTCCATCTCCAGAACTATACTCTACCTTTTCAAACCTTTTTTGTTCCAGGAAGGTGACCCTGGCATACAGATTCACACAGTCTCCCTTATCATCAGCTTCCAGTTAGATTTAATCAAAAAGAAGAACAAGAGGGAGTAAAGCCAGAGAAAAGGATATTTTGTCCCGAGTCCATTATGCTCCTTATAAGTTGTTCTCCTACACAGCACTAGTTTCCAGTTCTCATAAGAACCTAATGACACCATTTCCTCTCTGTGCATCTTCAGAGCTAGGGAAATAATGGTTTCATGATGTATTAATTCTTGGGTGCCTCAAAATCCCATATGTGTTTCCTAAACCTTTCCTACACTCTTATACTAAGATCTCCATCAAATTCTCTTTAAGTCTCAATGGAAATACAACACTCAATACAAAAAAGGTTATCTTTTGTATCCTGATGGGGCCCTGACTAATGCAAAACAAAGCCAAGCTTAATATTTAAAAATTTCCTAGAAATTTACTAGACATTGTGGTCATGGATTCCATCTGTATGAGAGATGATAGTCATAGGTAGCAGGGTATTAAGTATAAGTTCTGGGTTTAAGAAACTTCCTAGGTTTTATGAAGAAGAACTGGTAATATTTAAGCATATTTCCAAATTTAATAGAAGGCTAGGTATGAATTAGTTTAGCAAACCAAGAATCTCAAGGCATGGACTAAAACTTAACAACTTAGCTAGCTAAAGAAAAACAACAGCAACAACAATAACCAAAAGAAGAAAATATCACCTTCTTTCATTGAAACTATAATCTGCCTCAGATAGGCAGAATGAGGGAGGGGCTGCATCAGCAGCATGGATTTGTGGGCTTCTTTCAACATTAATGGTGTTAGAATAGGACTTGCTTGGGAGTGTCTCAATTTACTCAATTTACAATTTTTGCCTTAACATATAATTAATAGTGCTCCCTTTCACTCTCAAAAATGTCCTTGGCTTATCCAATAAGTTATACAGTCACTCTATACAAAGGTCATTTGACTCCAAAAACTTCTATGTTCCTCCATTAATATTCCATGTTTTCAATAGAGACACTATTGTTGGTCCCAAATGATCAGGTATCTGGATCATAATATCAGGAGGATGAGATCAGAGAGCTGAGATTTAGGGCATGAATGAATCTTTGGATTCAAAGAGACCATTCTATTCAGTGGCCATGGTGGCATCCCATTCCATGTTAGAAACATTAAATTTAATACATATGTAATAAAATATCCTGGAGAAACATTGTCTATAAGTGTAGTGTGATCAAATTTTGATTTAGAAAACCTTCACTAATAGCTTAGTGGAGGATGATTTGTTGTGTAGAAAGGTCACAGGAAGAAAAAGCAGACAGTAAATAAATTCCAAAATTAATGAGATAATACAAATATAAGTTTAAAAATTGAGAATTGAGAGAAATTAGAAAGCTATTTCAACAAAATTAATTGTCAAAAATTGGCAATATTTTGAATGTAGGGATGGAGAATGTGGGAAGAAAGGAGTCAAGTGGGTCTTTAGATTTTTGGGCTAAATGACTAAGTACATATCAAGATCACTGACTAAGAACATGAGAATGAGAGGAGAAGCAGCTTATCGCAAAGTAAACACGTTCAGTAACTGACTTCTAACACTTAATGCTTCAACGGACTTCAGGATTCAGTTTGGAGATAGAGAGACTTGGTAAGAGTGTAGTCCCCATTCTTACAATAAGAAAATAGCTGGAGTAACTGCAAATTTTTGACCTACTGGAAGATGAAGGTTACAGGACAAATAAAACGTCTAACCTTGGGAGAGGTTAGCACTTACCAGAAGAAACACCAATCAAGCATTTAGATATTTGGTGGAGATGCTCCCGAAGGCCAAAAAGTCAATAAGAAGACTGGACTAGAATTTTTTTTTAATGAATTACTAAAAATTGAGAACAGGCTAAAGTAAGAGTATTAAAACCCCAGCGCCCACATACATTGGTGGATTGCACCTTCTTGCAGGTTTTCCCAAGAACCCCAGGAGATACTCACTGGGAAATCAGGGAAGAATTCTTCCATGGTGCTGGCTAGGGAGGAAAAGGCAGGTACTGCTGAAATCCCACCAGATACAACTCACCATCTCCCCAAAATAACATAATTTGCAAAGGTACAAACAGCAAAAGCTGTAGCCTGAAGAGCCCTGTGAAAATCTACTGCTGGTGGGAATGGGGAAAGGAGCAGGGATGTTACTAGGTGTGGCTTTATATCTGGACAAAGGGCAGGAATATTTGAGAAGGCCACACCCACAAAACTCAGATTCACAGTGTCTGCTGCAACAGAGGTATAATCAGATCATCAGAAAAAAAACTTTCTCTACTGCCAATCACTACACAAAGAAATATCAAGCAAAAATATCGGTAGACTATAGCTGAGAGAGCTGCAAGAGACAGAGTCTCTAAAAGGAAGACCCAAATCCAAGCAGAAAGACCTAAAGAAAAGCTGGAAACACACTGAGTAAAATGTTCCAACAAATTAGCCCATCTCATAAACCCAAGTTATCAATATACCAATTTGAAGGTTCTTGTGCAATGAGGGAAATCACAGTAATAACACCTTGAAACTCCATCCAACCACTGGCTAAATTAACACAAACTCCCCATGAAAGTCTTAGTAGAAAGAAAGGCATGCTTATCTTCAAGCACAAAGAAAACATATATGACAATAGCTATTGTCCTATATAACACATCTGGTTTTCAACCAAAAATTATGAGACAAACCAAAAAGCAAGAAAAAGCACACTGTGCAGAGACAGCAATTTTCAGAATCTCAATCAGATAACACTCAGAAATATAACTATCAGAAAAGGAATTTAAAATAACTGTGATTAATATGTCAAAGGCTCTGATGGAAAAAGTTGACAGCATGCAAGATCAAATAGGTACTTTCAATAGAGAGATGGAAACTATATGAATGATTCAGATAGAAATGGTAGAAATGAAAAGCATAGAAACAAAATTAATGAATGCCTTTAATAAGCTTGTCAGTAGATTCTACAGTTGAGGAAATACTACACTTGATCTTAGCCAAAAGGCCGAGAAGCGATTACAGTTGAGGAAATAAGTGAACTTGAAGTCATGGCAATATAAATTGTACAAACTAAAGTGCAAACAAAAAGTAAAATGGAAAAATGACAACAACAATAACAAAAAACAATAGAGAACCCAAAAGCTCTGGGACAATACCAAGAGTTTAATGCCTAATTGGAATACCAGCTAGAGAAGAGGGAGAAACCTGAGTATAAAAAGTAACTGAAGAAACAAATGGCTGAGAATTTTGTAAAATAAGTGGCAAAAATCATACCACAGAAGCCCAGAAAACACTAAGCAGGTTAAATACAAAACAATGAAACAAGTAACTTTCACCAGGCACATCATATTCAAATGTTGCAAATCAAAGTCAAGAAGAAAATTTGAGAGGGGTTAGAGAATGGACTTTACTTCTGTAGTCAGTACCTATAGAGGAAGAAAGATAAGAATTATTAGAGACATATCTTTAGAAAACCACGTGAAGGAGAATACAGAATCAATTGTCAGCATACATACTCTGTAAGAAGAGCAAAATAGAATTCTTCAGGCATGAGAATTATAATCTAGGAATAGAAATAGATTAGTGGTTGTCAAAGAAAGGAGGTAGGAGTGTTTGATGGCAAAGGGACCACACAAGGAACTTTTGAGATGATAGAACTGGAAGGTACTGGAATGATAAATAGATAGATGGTACAGATAGATAGATATAGAGAGATCACTGAAAGGGATGGGGAAAGAAAGGAATGACCTGAGGAAACTCTGATAAACAACACTTTAACTAGATATGTGTGGCAGTTTGATGTAATTATGAATTCCAAAAATATAATTGAATCATGCTTGTAAACTGATCTGTTAATCTGGGCATGATTAGGTTAGGATTAGGGCGTTGAGCCCCACCCCTTGGTGGGTGGGGAATTGAATATAAAAGGCAAGGCAAAGGAAAGTTGAAGCAGTCTTTT
>JAKSZT010054231.1:100167-188742 GCA_026826555.1 Tolypeutes matacus
CAAATGTTTGTATGTATTGTGAGAATTTTGATTTTTACCCATAATAAAAATAAAAAATTAAAAAAATAATAATAACTGAATTACATACTGTTTTCACAGAGTGCTACCTAAATGCAGAGTTTTCACATTGAATGTAAGTCAAATCAAGAACATAGATGTGAATGATGTACATAACTAGCTTAGTATCAAAAGTGAAGAAAATATTGTTTTTTGCAGAGCAATAGAAAAAAGCAGTATTTTCACATTGATTTTAAGTCAAATAAAGTACATGGAAGTGACTGAAGCCCATATCTTGCTTAGATTTCAAAACTGAAAAACATACTGTTTTTGAAGAGCACAATCTAAAAGCAGTGTTTTCACATGACTCTAAGTCAAATCACTAAACAGAATTGAATGAAGCACAATCCTGCTTAGTTTACAAAACTGAAGAACATACTGTTTTCCCAGAGTGCTAGCTAAGGCAGTGTTTTCAAATGATTTTAAGTCAAATCAAGTACATAGAAGTGAATGAAGCACATATCTTTCTTAGATTACAATATTAAAGAACATACTATTTTCACAGTGTGTGAACTGTAAGCAGTTTTTTCACATTGACTGTAAGTCAAATCAAGTACATAGAAGTGATTGAAGCACATTTCATGCTTAGTTTTCAAAACTGAAGTACATACTTTTTTCACAGAGCACTCGTGAAAAGTACTGTTTTCACCTTGATTGTAGTCCAATCAAGTACATAGTAGTGAATGAAGCATATATCTTTCTTAGTTTTCAAAACTGAAGAACACACTGTTTTTGAGGGGTGCTATTTAAAGCAATGATTTCACATTGATTGTAAGTCAAATCAAGTACATAGAAGTGAATTAAGCACATATCTTGCTTAGTTTTCAAAACTGAAGAACATACACTTTTCCCAGAGAGCTAACTAAAAGCAGTGTTTTCACAATGATTATAAGTTAAATCAAGTACATAGAAGTGAATGAAGCACATATTTGCTTACTTTTCAAAACTAAAGGATATACTGCTTTTGCAGAGAGCTAGCTAAAAGCAGAGTTTTCACATTGTTTGTAAGTCAAATAAAGTAAATGAAAGTGAATGAAGCACATATCTTGCTCAGTTTTCAGAAACAAAGAACATACTGTTTTCCCAGAGCGGTAGTTAAAATCAGTGTTTTCACATTGATTTTAAGTCTAATTAAGTACATGGAAATGAATAATGCACATATCTTGCTTAGTATTCTAAACTGAAGAACATAGTGTTTTCACAGAGCACTAGGTATAAACAATGTTTTCACATTATTTGTAAGTCGAATCAAATACTTAGAAGTGAATGAAACACATATATTGCTTAGTTTTCATACCTAAGAAGATAGTGTTTTCACAGAGAGTTAGATATAAACAGTGCTTTCAAATTGATTGTTAGCCAACTCAACTACATGGAAGTGAATGAAGCACATATCTTGCTTACTTTCCAAAACTGCAGAACTCACCATTACACTTAGTACTAGCTAAAAGCAGTGTTTTCACATTGGTTGTAAATCAAATCAACTACATAGAAGTGAATGAAGCACATATCTTGCTTACTTTCAAAACTGAAGAACATACTATTCTTACAGAGCGCTTGCTAAAAATAGTGCATTCACATTGATTACACTAAGTCAAATCAAGTGCCTAGAAGTGAGGAAACATGAACTTTGCTTAGTTTTGAAAACTAAAGAATATACTGTTTTCACAGAATGCCGCCTACAAGCAGTGTTTTCAATTGATTTAATATCTAATCAAATACATAGAAGTTAATGAAGCACATTTATTGCTTAATTTTCAAAGCTGAAAAACATACTGTTTTCACAGAGTGCTTGCTCTAAACAGGGTTTTCGCATTGTTTGTAACTCAAATCAAGTATATAATAGTGAAATAAGCAGATGTCATGCTTAGATATCAAAACTGAAGTACATACTGTTTTCGCAGAGTGCTCACTAAGAGCAGTGTTTTCACATTGATTTTAATTCAAATCAAGTACATAGAAGTCAATTAAGCACCTATCTTGCTTAGTTTTCAAAACTGAAGGACATACTGTTTTCACAGAGTTCTAGTTAAAGACAGTGTTTTCGATTTGTAAGTCAAATCAGGTACATCCCAGTGAATGAAACACATGTCTTGCCTAGTTTTCAGGATGAAACAACATGCTGTTTTCACATAGTGGTAAATAAAGCAGTGTTTTCACATTGATTGTAAGTCAAATCAAGTATATGAAACTGACTGAAGCACATATCTTGCTTAGAATTCAAGCAAAGAACATACTATTTTCACAAAGCACTAGCTAAAAGCAGTGTTTTCACATTGACTGTAAGTCAAATCAAGTACATAGAGCTAAATTAAGCACATTTGTTGCTTACTCTTCAAAACTGAAGAATGTATTATTTTTGCTGAGAGTGAGTTAAGAGCATTGTTTTCATATCAATTGTAAGTCAATAAAAGTGCAGAGAAGTGAATTAAGCACAAATCTTGCTTAGTTTTCAAAACTGTAAACTACACTGTATTCCCAGAGCGCTAGTTAAAAGCAGTGTTTCACAATGATTGTAAGTCACAGTGAGTACATAGAAGTGAGTGAACTAATATCTAGCTTAATTTTCAAAGTGAAGAATATATTGTTTTCACAGAGTGCTCCATTATAGGAGTGTTTTCACATTGATTGTAAGTAAAATCTAGTATATTGAAGTGAAAGAAGCACACATCTTGCTTAGTTTTCAAACTGAAGAACATACTGTTTCCAAGAGTGTAGATATAAACAGGGTTTTCACATTGATTCTAAGTCAAATCAAGTACATAGAAGTGTATTAAGCACATATCTTGCTTAGTTTTTAAAACTGAAGAATATTCTTTATTCTCAGAGCTCTAACCAAAAGCAGTGTTTTCACACTGATTGTTAGTCAAATCATGTACATTGAAGTGAATTTAGGACATATTTCTCTTAGTTTTCAAAACTAAAGAACATACTCTTTTTGCAGAGCAGTAGCTAAAAGCAGTGTTTTCACATTGACAAGATTCTCTTAGAGTATATAGGCCGTGCCTAACAGAAGATAACAGATAAATATGCCAGGCCTCCTTATTTAATGCTTGTACTTATGAATCTTATCCTTGAAAACTTTAAACCTAACATAATAATAGCTATTGCCTGAGAGTTACCTCCTGAAAAGCTTCTTGTTCCTCAAATATGGCCTCTTTCTAAGCCAAACTTAGCAAATAAACTCACTACTTTCACCCAGCATGAGACTTGACTCCAGGGGATGAGCTTCCATGGCACAAAGGGATTAATACCACATTCCAAGCAGTGATGCTTTTGAAAAAGACCACCACCAAAAGGAGTAGCATTAAATATTAAAGAATTTTTATGGCTAAGAGATTTCAAAGTGAGTTGGGAGGTCATTCTGAGAGGTTATGCTTATGCATGTCTCAGGTGGTTATCAGTAACTACTACAGGAAACAAAGCCTCAAACAGAGGTGTTTCTGAGGGCTCTAGAAACATTCAGACTATAGGCAAGGCACACAACTCCATGAAAGCAGCACCCCAATGGTGAGCCTTACCTTGGAATACATGATAACCTAAATCCCCAATATAATGAGTTAGACTAATTTATAATTTCCCTACATTTGATTCTTCTACCCCTTTTATTTGAACATATAATTAGCATTATACCCATTAAATATATGTCTCAGAGACTTAAATCTTTAGTTTGTTCACATTCCATTTGAGACCTGAATCTCGGAAGAGTTGCACCCAACACCTACTCTCCATTTCATCAGGCTATACCAGGACAACTAACAAAATGATGTAGATGGGCAACTCCATCTCAAAACACAGAGTGTCTACAAATGCAAGCAAAACATTTCCTTCCATCTGCCCCCATAAGACCTAAGCTCCCTTTTAAATAGGAAGAACATCAGGTATCACCATCCCAATATCCTCAGGTATTGAGGAATGAACTAATAAAAGGACAGAATGCAATCATAGACCAAAGTAAACTTATATAGCAATAGAATAACTGGTAACATCGATATAAAGATAGAAATTACCAGATGTTCTGATGGGAAGGGGGAAAATAGATGGAATATAGGACATTTTTAGGGCATTGGAATTGCTCTGCATGATACTGCAATGAAGGGTACAAGCAATTATAAATTTTTTTCAAAACCTATAAAATTTATGGTGCAAAGTGTAAACCATAATGTAAACTATACCTCACTCAGTAGATATACCTCAATATTTTTTCATCAGTTGTAACAAATGTACCCCTCTAATGAGAGTTGTTAATAGGGGAAAATGTGAGATGGGGAGGGGTTGGGTATGTGGGGGAAAAAATGAATCAAGATATAAGATTCACAACTATCTAGGTTAAACCAGTATTTTACCATAGTTGGTATGTCAAGATAAGTGCATAGAAATGAAGGACATTTATATTTAAGTCAGTTTGTGAAACTCAGTAAAATAGAGGATTTGCAGCTCTCTAGAGGAAAACAGCATTTTAATGTCAGTAAGTCAAGATAAGTGAAAAGATGTGAATAAAACATGTGTTTTCGGGAAACGGATGTGGCTCAAGAGGTTCAGCGTCCGTCTACCATATGGAGAGACCGGGGTTCGATCCCCGGTACCTCCTGGTAAAAAAAAATAAAAAAATAAAAAAATAAAAAAAATAAAACATGTGTTTTACTCAATTTGTGAATCTAATCAACATATATTCAAAGTCCTCTAGATGAAACTACTGTTTTAACATTGTTAGTAAGTCTACATAAGTCATATAAGTGAATGAAACATGCATTTTGCTCAGTTTGTGAAACTAAGCCACATATCTATCTCACAATTCTCTAAACAAAATTAGTGCTTAACATTGTTAATAAGTCAAGATAAGTGCAAATAAGTGAATGAAACATGTATTTTACTTAGCTTGCAAAACAAAGCAACACATTGGTTTCACAGTTCTCTAGACAAAACTAAAATTTTAACATATTAATAGTTACTTTCATGTTAAGTGCATAGAACTGAATGAAACATGTATTTTACTCAGTTTTCAAAACTAAGCAACATATCAGATTCACAGCCCTCTAGATGAATCTTGGGTTTTTTCAATCCCAAGAAAAAATATTTTTAAGGTAAAACAGATTTAAAATATTCATATTTTATGAGTCCATATATTACAAATTTAAAATCAGACAAAACTAATCCATAGTGATAGAAATTGTAACAATCCCTGCCACTGGTTGTAAAGGAAGTAATTGCAAGAGACACAAAAGAACTTTCTACAGTGATGGAATTGTTTGAGATCTTGTTTGGTATCATGATTACTTTTTAAACTCATTGAAAGTACATTTAAGAGTTTTATATTTCCCAGTAAGCAAATTTTACTAAAATTTCATTTTTAATCTTATAGCATATATAGAATTAAAACTATTGGTTGGTATTTTAGAAAGTGCAGGCTTTACCCCCCAGCATTTGTGGCCCTGTATTAGTCAGCCAAAGGAGTTCTGATGCAAAATATCAGAAATCTGTTGGTCTTTATAAAGGTAATTTATTTGGGGTAGAAGCTTACAGTTACCAGGCCATAAAACATAAGTTTCTTCCTTCACCAAAGTCTGTTGTCACGTGTTGGAGCAAGACAGCTGCCGGCATTTGCCAGGGTTCAAGTTTCTTGGATTCCTCTCTTCCTGGGGCTCCATTTCTCTCCAGGCTCAGCTCCTCTCTTTCCTCCACAAGGTCAACTGTAGACTATCCAGTGAATGGCTTGTCTCTTCCTGGGGCCTTCTCTCCTTCCTCATGACCAAGCTTCTCTGTATGTTTGCTTCCCTGGGCTCTAGCATTAAAACTCATCTTCTGAACTCCAACTCAAAAACTCCAACTCTGTCCTTTTCCATTTCTTTTATCTTTGAGACCCCACCCACCAAGGGGCAGGGCTCAATGCCCTACTGATGTGGCTGTGTCAATGCCCTAATCATAACTTAATCATGCCCAGATGAACAGACTAGTTTACAAGCATAACCCAATATCTATTTTTGGAATTCATAACTATATCAAACTGTCAAATTGTTACAGTCCTCATTCCATAGTTTTTTAGCATATAATTCTCAGCAAATAACTTAAGTTTCTTGGATATCAAGATACTTATTCCAAAAATAAGAATTTTTATAATAACTGATCCAAATATGTATGCAGAGGCATATAAAATTCTTGGAAATGGCAACTACAGAATGATTTGTATTATTATTATTATCCTCATCAGTGCCATCATCAGTGCCACTAAGGGACAGTAGAAAACATTATGGTGACCCAGAATAATGAAGAGGTCATTTCACATTGGGGATGGCAAGAAATGGATGGCAAATTTCAGTATACTTTGAAGGATTGAGAAAATTCTAATTGAGGATGAGGAAAAGGCTATTTCAAGCAGAACAAATAATTTGTAGTGTGAAGAGAGAAGCAAGAAGCCCACTGTGCACTGAGTGTGGGACTGAACTATCATAGGAGATCCTGTAAAATAAGGCCTTAGGCAGATCATAGAGAACTCTTAAGACATATATACTTCAAGAAGCACAGAAAAGTGGATGGGCAGTTCAGCTTCACACCATACTGTTTCCGGGATGAACTGGCTTTGCTCAAAGCATTTAATAGCCTTTCTGTGTGTCCAGTGGAGATGGAAACAGAGAAAATAACTTTGGGTTAAGTTGAAGCTTTGAACAACATCACATGGAAAAGACCATCTACTTGTGGGCTGCAAATATCAGGCTGTCTCCAAAGCAGTGTTCTCTTATACCTTTTCCAACCTGCATTTTATTGTTTGGAATTCATCCCAAATTCTACCATTCACTAGTCTTCCCTTAGAGGTTCTATAGATGATAGATAGACAGATTAGATAGATAGATAGATAGATAGATAGATAGATAGATAGATAGATAGATGATAGATAGATGATAGATAGATAGATAGATAGATAGATAGATAGATAGATAGACATAGATGCATACATACAGCATACATACATAGATGCATACATACAGTATACATACATACATGTACTCATACATACATGATCAATTAGGAAACTAAGTACAAGCCTTATTAACCACTGATCATGCATCCCCTAGTCTCTAGCTTAAGGATTTTAGAGTAGCTATCTGCCTAGATAAAAAAATGGAATAAAGTTGGAAACTAATAACAGTAGAAAAAGGAAATTTACAAATATATATGGAGATTTAACAACACACTTAAATAATCAGTGGGTTAAAGAAGAAATTGCAAAAGAAGTCAGAAAATACCTTAAGACAAATGAAAATAAAAACACAACATATGAAAACTTATTGGAGACAGAAAAGGCTGTGCTTTCAGGGAAATTTATAGTCCTCAATATTTATATTAAAAAAGAAAAGAGAGCTAAGATCAAAGACCTAACTGCACACCAGGAGGAAATAGAAAGCAAACAGCAAGCCAATATGTAAGGAAGCAGAAAGAAAGAAATAATAAAGATTAGAGCGAAAATAAAAGAAATGGAGAATTAAAAAACAATAGAGAAAATCAACAGAATTAAAGTTAGTTCTTTAAGAAGATCAATAAAACAGATAAACCCTTAGCTAGATTAACAAAGAGAAAAGAAAGAAGATGCAATTAAAGTTAGAAATGAGAAGGGTGACATTACTGCTGATACAGCAGATCATAAGATGATACTATGAACCATTGTATGCTAACAAATTAGATAATGCAGAAGAAATGCACAAATTTCTGTAAATACATGAACAATTCACACTGACCTAAGAAGAATAGATGACCTTAAAAACCTCTCACAAGTAAAGAAATGAAAACTCCAGGACCAGATGGCTTCACAGGTGAATTATACCAATCATTTAAAGAAGAGTTAATATCATTCTTGCTCAAACTCTTAAAAAATTTGAACAGGAAAGAATGCTGCCAAAGTCATTCTGTAAAGCCAACATCATCCTAATATCAAAGCCAAATAATTATGAAAAAAGAAAATACAGCGAAATTTCTTTAGAATATAGATGCAGAATTCCTCAATAAAATATTGAATCCAAAACACATTTTAAAAAATTACACACATGATCAAGTAGGGTTTATCCCAAGTATGCAAGTGTGGTTCAACATAAGAAAATCAATCAGGTAATACAACACATTAATAACTTGAAGAAGAAAATCACAGGGTCATTTTAATTGATGCAGAAAAGGCATTTGACAAAATACAACACCCTTTCTTGAGAAAAACAATCCAAAATATAGGAAAAGAAGGAAAATTTCTCAGTATGATAAACTGAATGTATAAAAAACTTACAACTAACATTGTACTCAATGGAGAAAGACTGAAATCTTGCCCAATTAGATTGGTAACAACACAAGGATGGCCACTCTCACCAATGGTATTCAATATGGTGTTAGAAGTTCTAGCTAGAGCATTTAGGCAAGAAAAAGAAATAAAATGCATCTAAATTGGAAAAGAAGAAGATAAAATTTCATTAGTTGCTGATGATGTGATACTGTACTTAGAAAATCCCAAAACACCACAACAAAACCATTAGAACTTATAGATGATTTCAGCAAAGTGGACAGATACAAAATTAATATGTAAAAAATCAATAGTGTTTCTATACAATAATAATGATCACTCTTAGGGGGAAGTGAGAAAAAAAACATTTACAGTAGTGACTAAAAGAATCAATATTTAAGAATAAATAACCTAGGACATAAAGGGCCTATATTCAGAAACTATAAAACATTGCTCAAAGAAATGAATGATGATATAAATAAATGGTGGATATTCAATGTTCATGTGTCGGAAAACTAAATATGATTAATATGTCAATTCTACCCTAATTGATATATAGATTTTATGTAATCTTATTAAAAGTACCAATATCCTTCTCTGTAAAAGTGGACAAGACAATTATCAAAATTATCCAGAAGGGTAAAGGTCCATGAATAGCATAAAATACTTTTAAAAATAAGAACAAATTTGGAGAACTCTCACTTCCAGAATTCAAAGCATATAATTTAGCTACAGTGGTAAAAAACAACATGGTTCTGGCATAAAGTTAGACAGATTAACCAATGGAACTGAATAAAGAACTTAGAAATAGAACCTCACATGTACACTCAAGTGATCTTTGACAAGGCTGTCAAACCCATTCAGCTGTGTCATAATAGCCTATTCAACAAAAAATACTGGGAATGCTGGATATCCCCTTATCTCACACCTTATACAAAAATTAATTCAAAATAGATCAAGAACCTAAATACAAAAACTAGAAGCATAATAAAGGAAAAAAAATAAAAACAAAGAAAGAAACAAAAAAACCTGAAGCATAAAGTTCCTAGAAGAAAATATAGGAAAACTTCTTCAAGATTTTATGGTTGGTGGTGGTTTCTTAGACATTATAACCAAAGCATGAGAAACAAAAGGAAAAATAGATAAATGGAACTTAAAACTTTTCTTCTTCAAAAGACTTTGTCAAATTCCTGAGCTGTCTGCCCTACTTATAGTTTCCAGATGTCTCCAGAGCCCTCAGAAGCCCTGCCACTTGAGGCACTGTTTACTGTGACAGTCAAAGAGATCCTGCTGATTTGCCTATGTGTAACCTCTGGAATGGTCTCCCAAATCACAATGAAATCTCTTAGCCATAAAAACTCATTTGTATTTACTGTTTCCCCCTTTTTGTCAAGTTCTTTTCCAGATGCATTGCTAGCTGGTGCTTGGTAATAATTCCTTGATGCCAAGGAGGCTCATCCCTGAGATACATGTCCCATGCCAGGGGGAAGGTAGTGCATTTATATGTTGAGTTTGGCTTAGAGAGAGGCCACGTTTGAGCAGCAAGGAGGCTTTCAGGGGGTAACTCTTAAGCAGTATATAATATTAGGATAAGTTTCAAGTTCACAAGAAAAGTTCACTGACATCGCACACTGGTAATCCTCTCCTGCCACTGTGTGACCATTCTGTGATCCAAAACCTCTCCAAAATGAATGCAACAATATAACCAAATAAAATCAATAAGAAAATGAAATAAATTTAAAATAACCAATCAAATAGAAAAAAAATAAAAGAAATTTGAAATAATAAACATCAATTTTTTTAGACATTGTGTCCTTCATCACTGTAAAGTCTGTTGTCTTGTATGTATAGTGTCATTTACTTCCACATATTCCCTCTGGTGGCCTTTATAGATCCCACTGGGCAAATGGATGGAATTATCTTCCTTGCAGTTGCAAACACTCCCTGTCCTTGGGATGGGCATTGTTCATCATCTCCTTGCTAGCTGTCCTGGGTGAGTCCAATGAACTGTAGAGTAGGTATTGCAACTCTGCTGAAATTCTTGGCTAACCTGGCACATGGACAGACCAAAGACTTAATTGAAACGGCAAGGAAGATAATTCCATCCATCTGCCCCATGGGATACAAGCTCCCTTTCAATTAGAAGCAAAATGGGCATTGCCATCCCCAAATCCTCACAACTGTGAAATGAACAATGGACTAAAGTAAACTTACTATTATTCTATAATAGATATATTATTATTCTATCAATAGAAGAACTCTTATCATTGGTATAAAGGCCACCAGAGGTTCTGAGGGATGGGAAAGGGAAGAAAAGATGTGATATAGGGACATTTTTGGGGACATTGGATTTGTCTTGCATGACATTGCAGTGATGGATACCTGCCATTGTATATTTTGTTATAGCTTACAAAATTGTGTAGTACAGAGTATAAACTACAATGTAAACTGTAGTCCATGGTTAGTAGCAATGCTTCAATATGTGTTCATCACTTATGACAAATGTATCACATTGATGAAGGATGTTGTTAATGTGGGAGGCAGTGAGGTATGTGGGAATCACTTATGTTTTTATGTAATATATTATGTAATCTAAAGTTTCTTTAGAAATAAAAAAATTAATTTAAAAAGACTGTCAAGAAAGTAAAAAGGCAGCCTACTCAATGCGAAAACATTCTTCAGAAACCATATATATGATAAGATTGATCTTCATGTTATATAAAGAAATCACATAACTTAATGACAAAAAAAAGAAACCCAATTTAGAAATGGTCAAAAAACTTGAATAGACATTATCTGAAGTGGAAATTAAAATGGCCAAAGGATACTTGAAAAGATGTTGAACATCACTCGCTATTAGTGAAGTTAGATCAAAATTATACTGACATTCAAGATTCAAGATTCATCCATGTTATACCATATATTAATACTGCATCCTTTCTTACAACTAAGTAATATTCCATTGTATGTATATACCATAATTTGTATCTTGAAGACCTTATGTTGAGTGAAGCAAGCCAGGCACTGAAGGACAAATATTACATGACCTCACTGATATGAATTAAGCAAATTGGGTATAATCTCAGAGCTAGAGTCTGGATGAGAGGTTCACAGGAGACAGAAAGGGAGAAAAAGGTATGAGTCAATGGCCATGTGGGCAAAATCTATGATAAGGTGGAAAGGTTTAGTTGTGCAGTGAATGGGCATAACAGTGGTGCAGTGATGCTATTGGGCTGGGCAGTGTTGGTCTGTGAGGGGGGTAGGATGGAGAGGGTGTGTTGGACTGTCCATGGAACTGGGGTAGGGTTGGGGAAGGGAGCAGGTGAACTACGGAGATTTGTAGGTATGTAGTTGAAACTACAACATTGTGAATGTTCTTTTGGTAAATGTGGCAGTTGAGGGTTATTGGTTTAAGGTGATGGATGTGGGGGGCATGCAGTACAAGGCACACCTGGGGCAGGCTTCTAGGGAGTATGTAGTGATCATCTTGTCATAATGTGTTGTATCAGTGGGTTGAGACTCACATAATGAGTGGGAAGGTGTTGTAATTCTATCCTGAGAAGTCCTGCTATGATCTCAAATAGAGGGACAGGAGTATCTTGAGAGCATAGGCAGTGCCTAATAGGGGATGCCAAGCCAGTATTCAAGCCCTCAATGTTGTTGCAAGTAACTATGAATCTTGCTTTCCAAGGAGTGAAGCTTGGTGCTTACCGTGGATCCTGAGAGGAAGGGGAGGGAGGAATAGAATAGAATGAACACAGGACATTTTGGGGGTGATGGAATTGTTCTACATGCAATGACGGATACAGATCATGTCAAATTTCATCGATGTCTATAAAAGTGTATGGTCCAAAATGTAAACCATAATATAAATCATTGACCATGGTTAGTAACAATGTTTCAATATTTGTACATCAATTTTAATAAATGTACCACTCACTTGTAAAATTTTATTAATAGGGGAATGAGGAAAAGGGGAAGGATGATGGATATATGGGAATCCCCTATATTCTGTATGTGACTTTTCTGTAACCTAAAGCTTGTTTGAAGATAAAATGAAAATAATAAGACACTGGGGGAATAAACAGAGGAAAATGTCCCTGTACATACAAGACAACAGATGTTATAGTGATGAAAGACAAAAAATCAAGAAAAATTTTAATTTTATATATTTTTTACTTTTTCAAACTTCTAAAAAAACATTTTGTATTTTATTCATTATTTTTAAAACTATCATTATTATATCATTTTCCTATAATTGTATTCGGTTATTTATTGGCTTCAATTTTGAAGATGTTTTGGATCACAGAAGTGTTACAACTGTGGCAGGGGAGGACCATTGGTGCAGGGTGTCAGAGATGGGGATGCTTGGGAGGAGTTTAACCTGGGACATAACTATAAGGCATATGAATGTGTTCAAGCATTCATGGGGCATTGTCAAAGCCGGTGAAGTTCCACACAATAACCAAAGGGGTATTGAATTCTCATCCTGGGGAGCTCAGCCACGTTCTCTAATGGGAAAACAAGAATCCCCTGAGTACAAAGGCAGTGACTATTGAAGGAGGATGGACCATTATGGGCCCTTCTAAGTGATGACTGTACTTATGGACCTTTACTTTTGTAATTGAAATTTAACTTACTATTATAGGGTGCCTAAGTGTTACCTCTGGAAAGCCTCCTTTTTGCTCAAATGTGGTCTTTCTCTAAGCCAAACTTAGCATATAAATGCATTACCTTCCCCCCATGTGGGACATGACTCCCAGGCGTAAGGCTTTCTGTCACCGAGCAATTACTGCCAAGCACCAACTCGCAATGCAACTGGAAAAAGACTTTGACCAAAAGGGGAAAAGTGTAAAGACAAATAAGTTTATATGGCTCAGAGATTTCAAAGTGAGTCAGGAGTTCATTCCAGAGGTTATACTTATGCACGACTAAGCAGGAACTCATTAATTGTCAAAGTAAATATTTCCTTAAGTAGTGGGTCTCCTGAGGGATCTGGAAACATCCAGACATTATATGTATGGCAGACAGCTCAGGAGTTTGGCGCCCTGCCAAAATCTATTCTCTCCAGTGTGTCAGAGTTGGACTCAGTTGTGGTTTCCCTACACATGGCTCTTCTGCTCCATTTGAACCTATATTTAGTACTAGGGTTGATAGGTGTATGTGTAAGAGACTTAAACCTTTGGGGTGTCCATGTACCAATTGGGCCCTGAATCTCAACAGAGTTGCAACACTTACTCTCCAGTTCATTGGACTCACCCAGGATAACTAACAAGGAGATGATGGACAACGAACACCTCAAGAAACAGAGAAAGTATACAACTGCAAGCAATATAGTCCCATTCATCTGACCCATGGGATCTAAACACACTCTCAATTAGAGGTGGAGTGGGCATCACCATCCCAGAATCCTCAGGATTGGGGAATGAACGAAGGACTAGAGTAGACTTACTGCTATTCTACTATAGACATTGTGATCCAAGCAGTGGAAGATCTTTTGACATTGATGTGGAGACAGTGGCCACTGGATGTTCTGAGGGGAAGGAAAGGGAATAATAGGTGTGATTTGGAGACATTTTTGGGACTAGAGAATTGTCCTGAATGACATTGCAATGACAGATATAGGCCATTTTATATCTTGTAATAACTTACAAAAATGTGCGGGAGAGAGTGTAAACTACAATGTAAACTATAATCCAAGCTTAGTGGCAATGCTCCAAGATGTGTTCATCAATTCTGGCAAATGTACAGCGCTAATGAAGGATGCTGTTGATATGATGTGGGAAACTGTGAGAGGGCTAGGAAGTGAGGAATATGGGAATACCCTATATTTTTATGTAACATTTATGTAATTTAAGTTTCTATAAAAAATAAAAAGGTATATGAAAAAAACTATATTGAGGTATCATCTCCCACCATGCAGAATGACCATTACTAAAAAGAAAAAACAGAAAATCGAAGGTTCTGGATAAGATATGGAGAAATAGAAGCACTCCTTCACTGTTGGTGGTAGTGAAAATGGAGCAGCTTTTGTGGAAATGATCTGACATTTCTGCAAGAAGCTGAATATAGAACTGCCATATGACCTAGCAATCCCACTTACTAGGAATATATTCTGAAGAACTCAAAGAAAAGATACAAACAAATATTTGCACACCAATGCTCATAGTGGCATTATTCACAATTGCTAAAAAATGTGTTCATCAAACAATGAATGAATAAACAAGATGTGATATATTCATATGATGGAATATTATTCATCTGTAAGAAGAAATCATTTGGGGAAGCACAAGACAACATGGAATAACTTTGAGGACAGTATGATGAGTAAAATAAGCCAGACATAAAAGAACAAATATTGTATGATCTCACTGCTATGCACTAAATCTAATTAGTATATTTATGGAGTTGGACTATGAGGTGTAGGTTGGTGGAATATGGAATGTGGGATGAGAAGGGGGAAATGGTGTTGGATGTATATCGAATGTTTAATAAGGTTGTATTAGTCAGCCAAAGGGGTGTTGATGTAAAATACCAGAAATCTGTTCACTTTTATAAAGGGTATTTATTTTGGGGTAGAAGCTTACAATTACCAGGCCATAAAGCATAAGTTATTTCCCTCACCAAAGTCTATTGCCACGTGTTGGAACAAAATGGCTGATGACATCTGTTAGGGTTCAGGCTTCCTGGGTTCCTCTCTTCCCGGGGCTTGCTTTTCTCCAGGATCAGCTCCTTTGCTAGCTCCACAAGGCCAGCTGTAGACTTTCAGGTGGACGGCTTGTTTCTCTTCCCGGAGCCTTTTCTCTTTCCTCACAACCAAGCTCCTCTGTGTGCTTATTTCCTGGGGCTCCAGTTCAAAAACTCCAAACTCCCTTCTCTGCAGTGCAGTTTCTTTTTGAGTCCCCACCTTACAAGGGGCAGGGACTCAACATCCTACTGACATGGCCCAATTGAAGCCTTAACCATTATTTAATCAAGTAAAAGTAAAACCTCTGAATCCAATACACACTAATATGCCCAGAGGAAAAAACCAGTTTACAAACATAATACAATATATATTTTTTTCAAATTCATCAATAATATCAAACTGGTACAAAGGTAAAATGTAAATTTGCAGTAATGGCTGGACTTGGTAGCATATTATAATGAATATAACAAACACTGTTGATTTATGAATGTGATTGTGGCTGAAAAGTGTAGTCTAGGAAGATTAATATTAGTTGGAGGACAGCTGGAGGATAATATTGGGAATGTATTACAATGATTTTGGCAGTTGATAAGGATTGTGGTTAATAATAAAATACAGGAATGTTCTACTGGTAGGTGTTAAGAATGTGATACATGGGGAAAATATAGCTAATGGAATTTATGGACTATAGTTGACAACATTGTAATGCTTTATAGGAAAAGAAAAGTAGGTACCATATTAATGCAAAAAGTGAAAAAAAAAAGGAACATGGAGTCTGGTTTTGTTATATATGAATACTATTTTTGGTTTATTTTCTGTACTTTTGAAGAAGCTTTAGATTAAATAAATGTTACATTGAAAATATAGGGGATCCCCATATACCTCACCACCCAAACATGCTTTTCCTCATTAGCAACATCTTTCATTGGTGTGGTAGATTTGTTACAATTGATGAACAAATAATGAAACATTGCTACTAACCTTGGTCAAGCATCTACATTATGGTTTACACTTTGCACCACACAATTTTACAGGTTTTGGCAAAATATAGAATGGCCTATATTCATCATTGCAATATCATGCAGAATAATTGCAATGTCCCCAAAATGCCCCATGTTACACCTATTCTTCCCTCTCTCTCCCATCAAAACTCCTGGTGACCACTGTCTTTATATCAATTTTAAAAGTTCTTCCTTACTAGAATAAAAGGTCTGCTTTGTCCATACTTGCTTTATCCCTTTATGTTTGTTCATTCTGAAATCTTGAGGATTTGGGGATGATAATGCCCACTCTACTTCTGATGGAGAAGGGGCTTAGATCCCATGGGGCAGATGGATTGAACTGTCTTGCAACAGTTGTAGATAATCTCTGTTTGGGAGGAGGATCGGCATTGTCCACCATCATCCTTTTGTTAGTTGTCCCAGGTGAGTCCAATAAACTAGAGAGTAGGTGTTGGCTGCAACTCTGCTGAGATTCAGGGCTCAACTGGCATATGAACAGTCAGAAGATTTTAAGTTTCTGGGACATATATTTAATGGGTATAGTGCTAATTATCAATTCAAATAAGAGGCAGAAGAGACATGTGTAGGAATATTATAAATGAGTGTAACTCTGATACATTGGGGATATAGGTTATCATATATTCCAAGGTAAGGCCCACTGATAGGGTGACAATTTCCTGGGGTTGTTTTCCTTGCTTATAGTGTCTAGATGGCTCCAGAGCCCTAAGGATTACCCCTGCTTCAGGCACTGTTTACTGTAGCAGTAAATGAGTTCCTCCTGAGATGTGCATAAGTGTAATCTCTAGAATGAACTCTAGACACACATTGAAATCTCTAAGCCATAAAAACTCATTTTTATTTAATATTTCCCCCTTTTGGTCAAAATCTTTTTCCAAATGCATCACTAGTTAGCACTTGGTGATAATCTCATGGTGCCAGGGAAGCTCATCCCCAGGAGTCATGTCCCATGCCAGAGGAAATGTGAGTTCATATACTGAGTTTGGTTTAGAGGGAGGCCACACTTGAGCAACAAGGAGGCTTTCAGAAGGTAACTCTTATGCAATATATATTACTAATTTAAATTTAAATTTCACAAGAACAAGATTCATAAGTACTGGTGTATTAGTCTGTCCTTCACTAGGCACTGCCCATGTACTCTAGAGATTTTGCCACTCTATTAGAGAATGTAGCAGGACTCCCAAGGATGGAAATTCACTATTCTGTGATTTATTGTGTGGGTATCCACCCACTGAGAAAACACTCCAGGACCACATGAACACACACAGAGGCATGCCCAGGTTCACCCTTACCCACACATACCCCCATCACTGATACTTCACATAGGTAATCCTACACTGCCACAGTTGCAAACCTTCTGCAATCCAAGACCTCACCCAAAACAAAACCAACAATAAAAAATAAATAAATAAATAAATAGATAGATAGATAGATAGATAAATAAATTTTAAAGAAGTTTTGCATTGTGGCTTTCATCACTGTAAGATGTTATCTTTTATGTACATAGACAATTTCTTCGGTATATTCTTCCAGGGCTTTACTTTTTTGACCTTAGTTTCAAATATGGTTTAGGTTAGAGAAAATTCATATAGAAAATATAGGGGATCTCATATAGCCCACCACTCCCCCCCCTCACATTTTCTCCTATTAATAACATCTTACACGAATATGGAACATTTGTTACAATTGATGAACAAATATCAAAACATTGCTACTAACCATGGTCAATGGTTTACATTATGGTTTACCTTTTGCACCGTATACTTTTATAGGTTCTGACAAAATGTATAATGGCCTGTATCCATCATTTCAAGATCATGCAGAACAATTCCAATGCCCTATATTCCGCCTACTTTTTCCTCCCCTTCCCCTCAGAACCTATGTTAACCACTAAGTTTCAAGTTTTGAAGAATAAGGTTCTAGTTACATGCATTAATATTGAGGGCTTGACATATTAGTCTGTTTGCTTTTACGAAGAACTGTCTATATTCTTGAGAAAGAGAGTCTTGCCCCTCTACTTGAGAATGTATCAGGACTCCCCAGCATGGGAGTTTAATATATTCTTGTTTAATTTGTGGGTCTCCACCCACTAAGATAACAACCTATGCCAAGATGACCACATTCATATTCCATAGAAGTATGTCTCAGGTGCACCCTTTCCCACATATCACAACACCACTGACGCCCTGCTCCAGTGACCCTCCGATGCCATATTTGACAAACGAACATTGCCACCATTGTAGTTTCAACCACAGACCTAAAGATCTCCAGAGTTCACCTGTTCCTTCCTCCAGTCCTCCTTCCAGTTCCATTGATAGTCCAACCCAAATCCCCTGCTCACCCTAAAATTCCAGGACCATCAACCCCACTCAAATCTCTGCACCACTTTCACACCCTCCATTGCCAAAACATCCCTTCCACCTTATCATATGTTTTGCCTATATTGAGCATCATCTCATTACTATTAAGCATTTTTTTTCATTATTAAGGAGATATTGCCTATGTAATTTAACTAATCTGAGTTCATCTGTGTATCTTTCTGAACACTTGAGGAACAGCTGAGTTAGTAGCTGGAATTAGATAAGATAAAATGCCTGAAAAGAATTTTTTTAGGAGTAATGGTTCCATAACTTGATGAGCTGCCTCATTCTATGTTTTTTTTTTAAATAAAGTTTTGAAAAAAGATAACCTTGCTAATGAATGAATAATAGAGCTTTCTTCCAGAATATAGCAGGAATTCCTAGCAGTGGTTTAGATGCTGCCAGGAGGTGCCCTGTGGCTTGGCCAAGGGAGCCAGCCCAAGGAGGGGGTGGGTCCTAGGAAAAAGGAGGGACAGTCAAGCTTCTTAGGAAAGTGGTAAATCAGAGTCATGATAATTCCAGCAGCAGACTAATTTCAGTTCATGGAAACCAAATTTTGGTGTCCCTTAAAAACTGACCTTCAAGGTTACTGGCAAGCAGCTCTGGATGACATGCACAATTGAATTTATTTGCATCTTCTCTCTTTTTTTCTTTGTTAGTTTAGATAAGGGTTTTCCAATTTTATTAATCTTCTCAAAAAACCATTTTTGCTTGTGTTAATTTTTATAGTATTTTTTATACTTTTTAATTTTTTAAAGATACTTAGATTATATAAATGTTACATAAAAAATATAGGTGATTCCCATATTCTCAGCTCCATACCTCTCCCACAATTTCCCACAATAACAACATCCTTCATGAGTGTGGTACATTTGTCACAATTGATGGACACATTTTGGAGCATTGCCACTAAACATGGATGATAGTTTACATTGTAGTTTACTCTCTCTGCCACACAATTTTGTAAATTATGACAAGACATACAATGGCCTGTATCTGTCTTTGCAATGCCAATCAGAAAGATTCCCAAGTCCCCAAAAATACCCCATATTATGCCTATTTTTCCCTCTCCCTCCTCCAGAATCTCTGATGGCCACTGCCTCCACATCAATGATAAAAATATCTTCCATTGCTAGGATCACAATAAGTCAATAGTAGAATAACAGTAAGTCTATTTTAGTCCATCATTCATTCCCCAATCCTGAGGATTCTGGGCTGTGTTGCCCACTCCACCTCTATATGAGAGGGGGTTAGATTACATGAGGCAGATAGATGGAGTATCTTGCTTGCAATTGTATCCTCTCTGTGTTCCTTGGGATGGTCACTGTCCATCACCATTTCCTTGTTAGTTGAGGACAACTAACAAGGGTGAGTCCAACCTGGGTGAGTCCAATGAACTGGAGAGGTGTTGCAATTTTGTTGATATTCAGGGCTTGACTGGCACAAAGACAGCCCAAAGATTTAAGTCTCTTGGACATAAACCTATTAACTTAATACTAACTATAGGTTCAAATATAAGGGGCAGAAGATCCATTTGTAGGGAAACCACAACTGAATCCAAGCCTGTCACAATGGGGAGCATCAATTCCAAAATAGAGACCACTGGCAGGGTGCCAAAGTCCTGAGCTGTCTGTCCTGCCTATAGTTTCTGGATGTCCCCAGAGCCCTCAGAGGACCCTTTGTTTGAGGCAATATATACGTGGCAGTCAATGAGATCCTGCTGAGTTGTGCATAAGTGTAACCTTTGGAATGATCTTCCTATTCACTTTGAAGTCTCTTAGCCATATGAACTCATTTGTCTTTCCCTTTTACCCTTTTTGGTCAAGGCCTTTTCTCAGTTGAATTTCTAGTTGGTGCTTGGCAATAATTGCTCTGTGCCAGGGAGCCTCATCCATGGGAGTCATGCCCCATGCTGGGGGGAAGGAAATGTATTTATATGCTGAATTTGGCTTAGAGAGCGGTCATGTTTGAGCAACTAGGAGGCTCTCAGGAGGAAACTCTTAGGCACCCTATAATACTAAGCTAAGTTTCAATTTCAAAAGTAAAGGTTCATAAATACAGTCATCAATATCAAGTGCCCATCAATGTCCATCCTCCTTCACTAGTCCCCTGTACTCAGGGGATTCTTGCTGTCCCATTAGAGAATGTAGCAGAACTACCCAGGATGGCAATTCAACTTTTTTTCCGTTATTGTGTGGATCTCAACCCATGGTGACAATGTCTTGTGAACACTTGAATACATTCAGATGTCTTATAGGTATGCCCCAGGTGAACCTCCTCCCATGCATCCCCCATCACTGACACCCCACACCAATGATCCTCCCCTGTCACATTTGTAACCCTTCAATGATCCAAAACTTCTTCAAAAATGAAGCCAACAAAATAACTGGAGAAAATCATAAGAAAATGAAACAATGATACTTTTAAAAAGGACAAATAAAATACAAAAATTAAAAGGAATTTGAAATAATAAATAAATTAAATTTTAAAAATTAATTTGACCTTACATCTTTCATCACTGTTGTCTTGTATGTACAATGACATTTTCTTCCCTTTATTCCTCCAGTGTCTGTTTGCTTTTTTTTTTTTTTTTTTTTCATTTTGTCTTCAGGGAAGCTTTAGGTTACAGAAAAGTTGTGTACAGTATATAGGGAATTCCCATAAACCCAACATCTTCTCCCCTTTCCACTTTCCCCTATTAATAACATTTTACATGTGTGTGGTACATTTGTTATAATTGTACAAATATTGAAGCATTGCTACTAACCATGGTCAATGATTTACATTATGGTTTATATTTTGGACCATACACTTTTATAAATTTAGATGCAATTTAACATACCCTTATTAATCATTACAAGATCATATAGAACAATTCCAGTGCCCCAAAATGCCCCATGTTCCATCTATTTTATTCCTCCCTCCCTCCTCCCTCAGGACCCATGACAACCACCAAGTTTCACTCCTTGAAGAACAAAATTCATAGGTACATCCAATGACATTGAGGGCTTGACATACTGGCCTGTTCTCCTCTGTTAGGCATAGCTTATGCTCTTTAGAGATGACTGCCCCTTATTCAAGAACATGAGAACTCCCCAGGATGGGAGTCCAACAGCTTCCTGTTCATTTTGTGGGTCTCCACCCACTGATACAATGCACTATGACAGGATGAACACTCACATACTCCCTAGAAAACTGCCCCTGGTGTGCCCTCTCCCACATGACCCCTACATCGAACCCCATAAACCAGTTACTTACCCCAGCACTTTTTACCAAAAATAAAAAAATTCCCAACATTGTAGTTTCAACCACATGCTCACAAATCCCCAGATATAATCTGCTCCCATCCCCGACCCTTCCCCCAGTTCCATGGACAGTAAAACACCCCTCACCCTGCACACCTCACAGGCCAGCATTGCCCAACCCAACAGCATCACTGCACCACTACCATGCCCATCATTGCACAACTATACCCTTCCACAGCATCATAGATTTTGCCTATATGGGCATTGGCTCACAACCTCTACTCTCTTTCTGTCTCCTGTAAACCTATCTTCCAGACTCTAGTTCTGTGAGCCTGCTCAATTTGCTTAATTCATATCAGTGAGGCCATGTAATATTTGTCCTTCAATGCCTGGCTTGCTTCACTCAACACAAGATCTTCAAGGTTCATCCATGTTATCCGATGTGTTAATACTGCATTCTTTCTTACAGCTGAATAATATTCCATTGTATGTATTTACCTCAGTTTTCTTCTTCATTATCTGTTGATGGACATAGGGTTGTTTCCAAGTTTTGGCAATAGTGAATAATGCCGCTATAAACATTGGTGTGCATATATCTGTTCGTGTTCCTGCTTTCAATTCTTCTGGGTATATACCAAGCAGTGGGATTGCTGGCATTTCATATGGCATTTCTATAGTTAGCTTCTTGAGGAACCGGCAGGCTGTCCTCCACAATGGTTGCCCCATTCTACATTACCACTAGCAGTTGATAAGTGTTCCCATTCCTCCACATCATCTCCAACATTTGTAGTCCACTGTTTTTTTAACAACTACCTTTCTAATGGGTGTAAGATGATATCTCATTGTAGCTTTGATTTGTATTTCCCTAAAAGCTAGTGATGTTGTCTTCCGCGTGATTTTTAGCCATAAGTATTTCTTCTTTGGAGAATTGTCTATTCAAATCATTTGCCCATATTTTTAATGGATTGTCTTTTTATTTTCAAAGTGTAGGATTTCTTTATATATGCTGGATATTAGGCCCCTATCAGATATATGGTTGTCAAACATTTTCTCCCATTGAGTAGGTTGTCTTTTCACTTTCTTGACAAACTCCTTTGAAGTGCAAAGTTTTTAATTTTGAGGAGGTACCATTTATCTATTTTTTCTTTCATGTTCTTGCATTGGGTGTAATGTTCATGGAACTATTTCCTATTACAAGACATTGTAGATGCTTCCCTACATTATCTTCCAATATCTATATGGTCTTGGCTCTTATGTTTAGACCTTGATCCATCTTGAGTTAATTTTTCTATAATGTGTGAGATGGTGTTACTCTCTCATTTTTTTTGGATATGGATACCCAGTTCTCCAAGCACATTTGTTGAAGAGACCAGTCTCTCACAGTTGAGTGGGCTTGATGACCTTGTTGAATATCAGATGACTGTATATGAAAGGATCTATATCAGAGCTCTGAGTTTGGTTCCATAGGACAGAATGTCTATCTTTGTGCGAATGTCATGCAGTGTTGACCACTGTAGCCTTGAAATATGTTTTAAAGTCAGGTAATAAGATTTGTCCAATTTTGTTTTTCCTTTTCTATATGTCTTTGGCTATTCAGGGCCCCTTGCTCTTCCATACAAATTTCATAGTTTTTCCAGTCTGGTAAAAAAAATAGTGTGGTAATTTTTATTGGAATTGTGTTAAATCTGTAAATCAGTATGGGTAGGATAGCCATCTTAATGGTGTTTAGTCTTCTTATCCAGGCACAGGGAATATTCTTCCATTTATTTAGGTCTTCTTTGATTTCCTTTAACAGTATTGTGTAGTTTTCTGTGTACAAGTCTTTTATATCTTTAGTTAAATTTTCTCCTAGGTATTTGATTCATTTACTTGCTATTCTAAATGGGAGTTTTTCCTTGATTTCCTCCTCAGATTGCTCATTATTGGTGAACATAAATGCTACTGATTTTTGTACATTAATCTTATAACCTGCCACTTTACTGAACACATTTATAAGCTTTAGAATCTATGTTGTAGATTTCCCGGTGCTTTCATGGTATAGGATCATGTCATTTGCAAATAGTGAAATTTTTACTTCCTCCTTTTCAATTTGGATGAACTTTATATCTTTTTCTTGTTTAAGTCATCGAGCAAGTGTTTCTACCACAATGCTAAATAAAAGTGGTGACAATGGGCATCCTTGTCTGGTTCCAGATATAAGAGGAAAACTTTTAGGATTTCACCATTGAATATGATGTTAGCTGTGGGTTTTTCATATATACCCTTTATCATGTTGAGGAAGTTTCCTTCTATTCCTATCTTTTCCATAGTTTTTATCAGGAAAGGGTGCTGTATTTTGTCAAATACTTTCTCTGCAACTATAGAGATGATCATGTGATTTTTTTTTCTGTCAGTCTGTTCACGTGGTGTATTCCATTGATTGATTTTCTTATTTTTAACTATCCTTGCATACCAGGGATAAAATCCACTTGGTCGTGGTGTATAATTCATTTGATGTGTTGTTGAATATGGTTATGAAGTATTTTGTGGAGGATTTTAGCATCTAGGTTCATTAGAGAGATTGGTCTATAATTTTCCTTTCTTGTGGCATCTCTGGTCTGGTATTAGGGTGATCCTGGCATAATAGAATGAGATAGAGAATGTTCCCACAACTTCAATTTTTGGAAGAGTTTAAACAGAATTGGTGTTAGTTCTTTCCAAAACGTTTGGTAGAATTCACCTGTGAAGATGTCTGGTCCTGGGCTCTTCTCAGTTGGGACGTTTTTGTTGACCAGTTCTATCTCATTACTTGTGATTGGTCAGTTGAGTTTAACAATTTCTTCTTTTGTCAATGTAGGCTGCTTGTGCATTTCTAGGAATTTGTCCATTTCCTCTAAATTATCCATCTTCTTGACATACAACTTTTTGAAGTATCCTCTTATGATACTCTTTATATCTGTGGGGTCAGTGGTGAAATCCTCTTCTTCATTTCTTATTTGATGTACTTGCATCTTCTCTATTTTTTTCTTAGTCTAGTTAAGTGTCTGTCAATTTTATTAGTCTTCGCAAAGAACCAGCTTTTTGGTTTTTTTTTATTTTTATTAATATATTTTTTATTTTTTAAAGATACTTAGATTAGATAAATGTTACATAAAAATATAGGGGGAAAATATAGGGGATTCCCATATGCCCCAATCTCTACACTTCCCACGTTTTCCCTCATTAACAACATCCTTCGCAAGTGTGGCGCATTCATTGTAATTAAATTTTGGAGAATTGCAAATAAGCATGGATTATAGTTTTCATTGTAGTTTACATCATCTCCCACACAATTTTGTAGGTTAGGGTGAGATATATAATGTCCTCAGGCATTTTAGTCCACCCTGGGTGCATATTTATGATTGTTCTTTCTTCTTGGTAGATTACCCCTTTTATTAGTATATAGTGTCCTTCATTGTCTCTTCATTATCTCTTACATTAGTTTTGCATTTAAAGTCTATTTTGTCTGATATTAGTAAAGCTACTCCTGCTCTTTTTTATTATTATTACCTTCATGTAAAATCATTTTCCAATCTTTCACTTGCAATCTGTTTGTGTCCCTGGGTCTAAGATGAGTTACTTGTAGACAACATATAGATGGATCACATTTCCTTATCCATTCCTACAATCTTTGACTTTTGATTGGAGATTTTAATCCATTAACATCAACGTTATTACAGCAAAGGCAGTACTTACATTAGTCATTTTTCTTTAGATTTATGGTCATATTTTGCTTTTATTTCTTTTTATCCTTGTAGTTCCTCTTACTAATAATCTTCCTTTCTATACTCTCCTCCAACACTGTCTCTTCTGTTTTTTTCCTTTCAATATGCAGAACTCCCTTTAGTAATTCTTGAAGGGCAAAGTTCTTGTTGACAAACTCTCTTAATTTCTGTTTATCTGTGAATATTTTGAACTCTCCCTCATTTTTGCATGCCAGCTTGGCTAGATGCAGGATTCTTGGCTGGCAGTTTTTTGTTTTTGTTTTTTAGCACCTTAACTATGTCATACCACTCCTATTTCACCTCTGGGATTTCAGATGAGAAATTAGCTCTTAATCTTATTAAGCTTCCCTTATATGTGGTGGATCTCATTTCTCTTGCTGCTTTCAGGATTCTGTGTTTGTCTTGAGCATTAGAAAAGCTGATAAGTATGTGTCTTGGGGTAGATCTGATAGGAATTTATTCTTTTTTTTAGTGTGTTGTGCATTCTGGACATATAAATCTATATCCCACATAAGAGTGGGAAATTTTTGGCCATTAGTTCCTCAAACACTCCTTCTGACTCTTTCCCTTCTCTTGCCCTCTGGAATGCCTATAGACATATATTTGTGCATTTCACATTCTTATTCAATTTCATACATCCATAAGTCCCTGCTGAATGTTTTCTATTTTTAAAACTATCTGTTCTACTATCTATGTGATTTCAGATGTATTTTCAATGTCACTAAGTCTTTCCTCTGCCTATTCAAATCTGCTGTTATGTGCTTTCAGCATATTTTTAATTTCTTGCATTGTGCCTTTTATCACCATCAGCTGTATTATCTTTTTATGTATGTTTATTATTTCTTCTGTATGTTTCCCCAGTGTCTTCTTAATATCCTTTATCTCTTCCTTCACTTCATTAAGTGATACATATTTGTTTGGATCTCTTGATTAGTTGTTTGATGTTCTGAATCTCATCCTGCTTTTTATTTTGTTCATTAGACTGGGTCATATCTTCATGTTTTCTTGCATGGATTGTAATTTTTGTTGGTATCTAAGCATCTGTTTATTTTGATGGCCTTATTATTAAGTCTAGGGTTTTATTTCATTTTGTTTGTGTTAACTAGTTTGTGGAACAAAACAACAAAGTTCACAGCTTTCTACATGAAACTTCCTCTTCAACATTCTTTCTAACCTATGTTTAGAGCAGATAAGACTGTGAAACATGAAATAATAGAATCCCTAACCCTAAAATAAACCTTAAACCAACCCTAATAATAACATACTCAGTTTCTGAAAGTAATAATTCTTCCCAATTCAAAGCAATCCAGGAAAACTTGGATTTACCATTGTTAGTAAGTCAAGATAAAGGCACAGAGTGAATGAAACATGTATTTTTCTCAGGTTGCAAAACTAAGCAGTATATTGGAGTTATGCTATCCAATGAACATAGTGTTTTAACATTGTTACTAAGTCAACATAAATGCCTAGAAGTGGAATGAAACATGTATTTTACTCAGTATGTGAAAGAAAACAACACAGAAGTTTTACAGCTTTCTACATTAAACTTCCATTGCAAAATTATTTTTCAATCAAATTGAGAGAAGGGAAGTCAGTGAAACAGGAAAGAATCCTAGTCTTAATCTTAACTCTAGCCCTAACCCTAACCTTAATCCTAAGTCTATCTTACTCAGTTTCTTTTTTTATAATTAAAAAAAATTTTTTTAAGATACTTAGATTACATAATGTTACACAAAAAAATAAAGGGATTCCCATAACCCCACTCCCCACACCTCCCACACCCTCCCACATAAACACCATCCTTCATTAGTGTGGCACATTAATTGCAATAGATAAATGCATACTGAGGCATTGCCACTGAGCATGGACAAAGTTCACATTGGAGTCTACACTCTCTCCAACACAAGTCTGCATGTTATTGGATGATATAAAATGGCTTATATCAGTCACTGCAGTGTCATTTGGGATGATTCCCAAGTCCCATTAAAGCTCCCATGTTACAATGGTTTTTCCCTCTCCCTGCCCCCAGAGCCACTGGCTCCACATCAATGTTGTAATTTCTTCCATTGCTAGAATCACATGTCTATAATAGAACACCAGTAAGTCCACTCTAGTCCCTAGTTCATTACCCAATCCTGAGGATTCTGGGATGGTGATGCCCACTCCACCTCTAATTGAGAGGGAGCTTTGATCCCATACAGCTGATGGATGGCACTCACTTGTTTGCAGTTGTAGGCTCTCTTATTTCCTTGGCATGGTGGTTGTCCATCATCACATCCTTGTTAGTTGTCCTGGGTGAGTCCAATGAACTAAAGAGTAGGTGTTGCAACTCCATTGAGTCTCCAGGCCCAGCTGGCATATGGGCAGACCAAAGATTCCAGTCTCTTGGACATACACCTACAAACTCCAGCATCAAGTATAGGTTTAAATAGAAGAGACAGATGAGCCATGTGTAGGGAATCAATAACTGAGTCCAAAACTGTCATTCTCAGGAGCACAAATGCCAAGTGGGGGCCACTGGAAAGGCACCAAACTCTGGAGCTATTTGCCCTAACCACAGGACCTGGGTGTCTCCAGAGCCCTCAGGAGCCCCACTATTTGGGAAAGTGTCCACTTTGGCTGTCTATGAAAAAATGCTGAGATGTGCATAAGTATTACCTCTGGGATGACCTCTTGACTCACTTTGAGGTCTCTTAGCCATATAAACTCATTTGTCTTTACAATTCCCCCTTTTATTTGAGGTTTTTTTCCAGTTGTATTGCTAGTTGGTGCTTGGTAGTAGTCCCTCCTTATCCCTGGGAGTCATGTCCCACGATGGGGAGTAGTTATTGTATTTATATGCTGAGTTTGGCTTAGAGAGAGACTACATTTGAGCAAAAAGATTTCTCAGGAAGAAACTCTTAGGCACCCCACAACACTAGCTAAGTTTCAATTTCAAGAGAAAAGGCTTATAAGCATAGTCATCAACATCAAGGGCCCATCAATGGATCATCCTCTTTTGCCAGTCATTGACCCTGCACTTGGGGGACTGTTGCTGATCCATTAGAAAATGTGGCAGAGCTCTCTAGGATGGGAATTCAATATTCTCTCAGTTAGTGTGTGAGTCTCCACCCACTGTGACAATGCCCCTTGAACACTTGAACACATTTATGCACCCTACATGTATGCCCAGGTGAACTTCTTCCCATGTATCCTCCATCACTGTCACCCTACATCAAAGATCCTCCCCCACTCCAGTTGCAACCCTTCTGTGATTCAAAGTTTCTTCAAAAATGAAGCCAATAAAATAGCCAAATACAATTAATAGGAAAATGAAATAATAATGGTAGGTTTAAATATAAGAAATAAAATATTTTAAAATAAAAAACCTAAAAATGAAATAAAATTAAAGATTGAGATATTAAAAAATAATGAATAATATAAAAAATATTTTTGACATTTTCCCTTTCATCATTGTAATATCTAGTGTCCTGTATGTACAGTGCCATTTTCTTCCATTTATTCCCCAGTGTCTTACTTTTTTTCATTTTGTTTTCAAAGAAGTTTTAGATAACAATAAAGCCACATACAGAATACAGGGGACTCTGATATGCCCAACATCCTCCCCCTTTTCCCCCTTCCCATATTAATACCTTTTTATACGAGGATGGTACCTTCATTACAACATATACAAATAATGAAACATAGTTACTAACCATGGTCAATAGTTTACATTATGGTTTACATTTTAGACCTTACAATTTCATAAATTTGATGATATTTAACATGGCCTGTGTCCATCATTGCAAGACCATGTAGAACACTTCCATTGCCCACTAAATACCCCTTATTTCATCTTTTCTATAACTTCCTCCCCCTCCCTTGGGGCCCACGGCAACCACCCCAGCTTCACTCCTTGTATGACAAGATTCATAGTTACTTACAACACTGAGGTCTTGACACATTGGTTTGTCCTCCCCTATTAGTAATTGCCCATGCTCTCAAGAGACTCTGGCCCTTCAATTTGTGAACATATCGGTCCTCCCCAGGATGGGAGTCCAACTCCTTCCTGCTCATTATGTGGGTCTCCACCCACTGATACAACACATTATGACAAAATGATCACTCACACACTCCCTAGAAGCCTGATCCAGCTGTGCCTTGTCCCATATGCCCCTCCATCCAACACCCTAAACCAGTAACCCTTCTTTGTCATATTGCCACAAAAGCATTCCCAACTTTGTACTTTGAACAACATACCCGCCCATCCCTAGTGTTCACCTGGTCCCTCTCCCAACCCACCCCACAGTTCCCTGGACCTCCTTCCAACCCCCCCTCCAAATCTACCCACCTGCCAAACCTGCACTGCCCAATCGAATAATATCACTACCCTCCTGTCATATCCCTTCAATGCACAACTATACAATTTCACCTTATAATAGATTACATTCTTACGGGTGTTGGTTCACAACCTTCTTCTCCCTTTCTATTTCCTGTAAACCTGTCCTCCAGATAATAGATGTCTGAGTCTGCTCAATTTGCTTAATTCCTATCAGTGAGGTCATGTAATAGTCATCCTTCAATGCCTGGCTTACTTCACGCAATATAAGGTCCTCAAGTTTCATCCATGTTATCCCGTGTGTTAGCACTGTATTCCTTCTTACAGCTGAGTATAATCCATTGTGTGTATGTACATTTTGTTTATCCATTAATAGGCTTTCAGCAATAGTGAATAATGCCACTATGAACAGTGGTGGGCATATCTGTTTGTGTCTTTACTTTCAATTCTTCTGGGCATATACCCAGCAGTGAAATTGCTGGATCATATGGCAGTTCTATAGTTAGTTTATTGAGGAACCACCAAACTGTCCTCCACAATGGCTGGACCATTTTACATTCCCACCAGCAGTGGAGAAGGGTTCCCATTCCTCTACATCCTCTCCAAAACTTATAGTCCTCTGTTTTTTAAAAAAGCTGCCAGTCTAATGGGTGCAAGATGGTATATCATTGTACTTTTAATCTGCATTTCCATAATAGCTAGTGAGGTTGAGCATCTTTTCATGTGCTTTTTAGCCATTTGTATTTCTTCCTTGGAGAAGTGTCTTTTCAAGACACTAGCCCATTTTTTAAATGGGTTGCTTGTCTTTTTATTTTCAAGGTGTAGGATTTCATTGTATATCCTGGATATTAGAATCCTGTCAGATATATGATTGTCAAATATTTTCTCCCATTGGTTAGGCTGCCTTTTTACTTTCTTGAGGTGCAAAAGTTTAATTTTGAGGAGGTCACATTTATCTCTTTTTTCTTTCACTGCTCACGCTTTGGGTGTGAAGTTCATGAAACTATTTCCAATTACAAGGTCCTGTAGATGCTTCCTTACAATATCTTCCAAAGTATTTATGGTCTTGGCTCTTATATTTAGATTTTTTATACATCTTGAGTTGATTTTTGTATAAGGTGTGAGATGGTGTTCCTCTATCATTCTTTTGGATATGGATATCCAGTTCTCCAAGCACCATTTTTTGAAGAGGCCATTCTCTCCCAGTTGAGTTGACATGGTGGCCTTGTTGAATATCAGATAACTGTACATGCAAAGATCTATATTAGAATTCTCAATTTGGCTGCATTGGTCAATATGTCTATCCTAATGCCAATACCTTGTAGTTTTGGCCACTGTAGCTTTGTAGTATGTTTTAAAGTCAAGTAGTGTGATTCCTCTGATTTCATTTCTCTTTTTCAATATATCAGTAGCTATTTCGGGCCTCTTACCCTACCAAATAAGTTTTGTAGTTAGTTTTTCCAAATCAGTAAAAAAATGTTGTGTTGATTTTTATTGGGATTGCATTAATCTGTAGATTAGTTTGGGTAGGATAGACATCTTAATGATGTTTAGCTTTCCTATCCATGAACAGGGAATATTCTTCCATTTATTTAAGTTTTCTTGGATTTCCTTTAACAGTGTTGTATAGTTTTCTGTGTGTAGGTAATTTACATCTTTAGTTAAATTTATTCCTAGGTATTTGATTCTTTCAGTTACTCTTGTAATTGGTATTTTTCTTGATTTTGTCCTCAGATTGCTAGTTACTGGTGTACAGAAATGTTACTGATTTTTGAGCATTGATCTTATAGCCTGTGACTTTACTGAACTCATTTATAAGTTCTAGAAACATTGTTGTAGGTTTCTCAGGCTTTCTATGTATAGGATCATGTCATCTGCAAGCAGTGAAATTTTTACTTCTTCCTTTCCAATTTGGATGACTTTTATATCTTTTTCTTGCCTCAGTGCTCAAACAAGTACTTCTAAGACAATGTTAAATAGGAGCAGTGATAGTGGGTATCCTTGTCTTGGTTCCGATCTTAAAGGGAAAGATTTTAGGATTTCTACATTGTATATGATGTTTGCTGTGGGTTTTTCATATATACCCTTTATCATGTTAGGAAAATTTCCTTCTATTCATACCTTTTGCAGTGCTTTTATCAGGAAAGAGTGCTGTATTTTGTCTAATGCTTTTTCTGCATCTTTAGAGATTATCATGTGATTTTTTAGATCTGTTTATGTAGTGTATTATATTGATTGACTTTCTTAAGTTGAACCATCTTTGCATACCCAGGATGAAACCCACTTTGTGATGGTGTATAATTCATTTGATGTGTTGTTAAATATGATTAGAAAGTATTTTGTTGAGGATTTTCACAACTAGGTTCATTAGAGAGATTTGTCTGTAATTTTCCTTTCTTGTAACATCTTTGTTTAGCTTTGGTATTAGGGTAATGTTGGCATCATAGAATGAGTTAGGCAATGTTCCTTCTATTTCTATGTTTTGGAAGAGTTTAAGTAGGATTGGTGTTAGTTCTTTCTGGAATGTTTGGTAGAATTCACCTGTGAAGCCTTTTGGTCCTGGGTTCTTCTTAATTGGGAGGTTTTTTATGCTGATGCTATCTCTTTGCTTGTAATTTGTCTGTTGAGTTAATTGATTTCTTCTTTCATCAATGCAGGCTGCTTGTGAGTTTCTAGGAATTTGTCCATTTCCTCTAAATTATCCTTCTTGTAGGCATATAATTTTTCAAAATATCCTCTTATGATACTCTTTATTTCTGTTGGGTCAGTGGTAATATCCTCTTCCTCAGTTCTTATTTTGTGTATTTGCATCTTCTTTCTTTATTTCTTTGTTAGTCTAGTTAAGGGTTTGTCAATTTTATTGATCTTCTCAAAGAACCACCTTTTGGTTTTGTTTATTTTTCTAGTGCTTTCTTAATTTCTATTTCATTTAGTTCGGCTCTAATCTTTGTTATTTCCTTCTTTCTACTTCCTTTGGGGTTAGTTTGTTGTTCTTTTTCTAACTCCTCCAGGTATGCAGTGAGGTCTTCGATTTTGTCTCTTTCTTCGTTTTTGATATATGCATTTATGGCTATGAATTTTCCTCTTAGTACAGATTTTGCTGCATCACATAGGTTTTGATATGTTGTGTTGCCATTTTTATTTGTTTCAAGGTAGTTACTGATTTCCTTTAAGATTTCCTCCTTGATCCACTGTTTGTCTAAGAGCATGTTGTTTAATTTCCATATCTTTGTGCCTAATCTGGTTCTCTGGCCCTTATGATTTCCAGCTTCATTCCATTGTGGTCAGAGGAATTATTTTATATAATCTCAATCTTTCTGAATTCATTTAGAATTTTTTTTTGGACTAGCATATCATCTATCTTGAAATATGATCCATGTGTACTAGAGAAGAATGTATATCCTGCTGTATTTTGGTGTAGTGTTCTGTATATGTCTATTAGATCCAGATCCTCTAATGTATTATTCAAAGTGTTTCTTTATTGATTCTCTGTTGAGATTTTCTTTCTGATGGTGATATTAGTGTATTAAAGTCCCCCCGTATAATTGTAGAGGCATCTATTTCTCCACATAGTTATTCCAGTGTTTGCCTCATGTATTTGAGGTGTCCCAGTTTGGTGCATAAATGTTTATGATTGTTCTTTCTTCTTGAAAGATTACCACTTTTACTAATATGTCTTTCTTTGTCTCTTAAAAGAGTTTTGTATTTAAAGTCTATTTTGTCCAATATTAGCATAATTTTTCCTGCCATTTCTTGGATATTGTTTGCCTGTAAGATTGTTTTCCAGCTATTCACTTTCAGCCTCCTTGAGTCCCTGGGTGTAAGGTAGGTTTCTTGTAGACAACATATAGATGGGTCCTATTTCCTTATCCTTTCTGCCAATCTGGGTCTCTTGGCTGGTGACTTTAATCCATTAACATCCAGTGTTATTACTCTCAAGGAATTACTTACATTAACCATATTTTCTTTGGGTTTATGTATGTCAATGTTGTTTTTATTTCTCTTTTTTCTTTTTAGTTGTTCTTACACTCTCCTCCAACTCTCTCTCTCTCTCCTGATTTTTCCATTCAATCTGCAGAACTTCCTTTAGCATTTCTTGAAGGGCAGATTTCTTATTGGCATACTCTCTTAATATCTGTTTATCTGTGAATATTTTGAACTCTCCATCATTTTTGAATGCCAGCTTTGCTAAATAGACTATTCTTGGCTGGAGGTTTTTTCTTTTAATACCTTAACTATGTCATACCACTGCCTTCTTGCCTCCATGGTTTCAGATGACAAATCAGCACTTAATCTCATTGAGCTTCCCTTGTAGGTGATGGTTCTTTTTTCTCTTGCTGCTTCCAGTATTTTCTCTTGGTCTTGAGGATTGGACAGTTTGATGCAAATATGTCTTGGAGTAGGCCTTTTGGGATTTATACTGTTTGCATGTGCTGCACTTCCTGGAATGTACACCCATTTCTTCAGTAGGGTTGGAAGAAGCCATTATTTTCTCCAGCTCTCCTTCTGTCCTCTCTACCTTCTCTTTTCCCTCTGGGATGCCTAAAAAGCATATGCTTGTGCATATTGTGTTGTTATTCAAATCCCTAAATCCCTTCTGGATTTTTTCTATCTTTTTATCTATCTGTTCAACTATCTGTTTGATTTCAGATGTAGTGTCTTCCTCATCGATAATTCTTTCCTCTGCCTGTTCAAATCTGCTCTTATGTGCTTCCAGTGTTTTTTTGGTTTCTTGGATTGTACCATTCACGACCATCATATCTATTATCTTTTTATGTATGTTTATAATCTCTTCAGTATGTTCTCCCAGTGTCTTCTTAATATCCTTAATATCTTCTTTCACTTCATTAAGTTGGTCCATGATATTTGTTAGGAAAGCTTTGATTAGTTTTTCAATGTTCTGCATCTCTTCCTGGTTTTTAGTTTGTTCATTGGACTGGGCCATATCTTCCGGATTTTTAGTATGGTTTGTAGTTTTTTTGTTGCTGCCTATTCACCTTTTTATCTTGATAGGTTTATTCAGATTATTAGCTTCTCTCTTTACTCTAAGGTTTTATTTAATTGCTGTTTGTGTGTGTGTGTGTTAAGTGTTCTCTTTAACACTTTATTGTTCTTATTCTATTTCCTTGCTGTTGTCTATGTTCCCTTGAAGGAAAAAATTAGGCCCAGAGAAAGTAAAAGAAGTAAGGAAAGTAAAATTATAATAGTAATAAGAATATTAATTTGTAGAACCATATAAGACCTTGGAAAATGAATACATAACTCATGTAAGCAGTGTAGAGTAATAGGAATAAAAAAGTGGACTACCAACAATGAAATGGGGAACTGAATAGAGAAAGATATACAGAATGAATTAAAAGGCCAGAATGATAAGGAGAGAAGGAAAGAGAAAAGAAAAGACAAAACAGAAAAAAGTTAATAAAAGAAAGAAAACAGGATAGATGAGATAGAAATTAAAACCAGAAAATTTGATGACTAAACAAAGAGAGGTGGAATGTAAGAACAACAAAAGAAAGTGGAAGATAGAAAGATGAAGGAAGGAAAAGGGGTAGAATTGGTAAACAAAATCAGTATACACAGAATAGGGGGAATCAAGGAAGAGGAAACACAGCAACCAAGAATCAAGCCAGCAGCACCTTGAGGAATTTATCTCTTTGTCCAGCTCCCTCCAGATTTATGCCCTGAAGCCTCCTACTCTGTGGGTTCCCAAAGCAGCTAATTCAGGCAGAGTCTTGCCCCCACTCAGCCATTTTTTGTGAGAGTGATCTGTATATGTTCCTTTGAAAGAAGAAAAAATTAGGATGAGAGAAAAGGAAAGAGATAGGAAGACAAAAAGAATAATAGTAATGATAGTAGTAAGAAGTAGGAGAGCAACTATACAAGACCTAGGAAATTGAAAAATTAACATGAGTAAGAAGCACAGAGGAATAAGATTAGGAAAGTGGAATAGAAGCAATGAAACAAGAAACAGAGTAGAGAAAAACATATAGAATGAGTTAAAAGGCTGGAATGGCAAGCAGAGGGGGAAAAAAGAGAAAAGAGAGAAAGAAGAAAAAAGAGAAAAAAGAGAAAGGGAGCAATATTAACAAGAAAAATGGGAGACCGGATAAAAGGTAGAATGAAAAAACAACAATGGAAAACAAAAGATATAAGATGAAGGGGTGAAAAGAAATAGCATAGGTAGAATAGATCTGTAACTAAAGGGAAAAAAAAAGAAAAAGAAATAAGCAGAGAAACAAAGGAAGGGGATAAAAAAACAAACAAGAGACAAGAAAGCAGTGACTCATTTAAAAAAAAAAAAAAAAAGGAGATGGAAGAAAAAAAAATAAACACAGAAAACAGCCTTCTCTCTTAGACCCTAAGAATCTTCTCAGGCTGCTGGTGTCCCTCAATCACTCACCCTGTAGCCTGCCCTCTGCTGGTTTTGAACTGAGTTTTAGTGAGTAAAGTGAGGGAAACAAAAGAAAAGGAACCTTTTTATTTTGAAAAAAAAAAATAAGAGATTCAAGAAAAGCTAATACAAAGAAAATGTCTATATGTTCCCTGTCATAAAGTTTCAGCTAGATAATTGATAACCTGGGGAATCATTTTTCAAGGAAGAGCAAGGAATTGAACCACAGACTTACACATGCTAGGCAGGAATTCTTCCACTGAGCTACTCTGCCTCCTTGGGTTTATTAGCCTTTCAGAAGGCTATCTGCCCCTTTCTCCTCAGGCAGATTAAATCCCCTGCAGTCAGCTGGAGTAGTGCTGATAACCACCAGTCTCTGCCTCTTCACTGATATAATTCCTCTCTTTACCAGGAGGCTGGGTGTGACTGCCTTCCTCAGGTGATCTCCCCCCCACCTCCTTGTCGAGTCAGGGTCCCTTCTGATATTCAAGGGGGCTCAGTGGGCTAAACTCACCACAAAGAAATCACACTCCACCCTCCCAGACCACTCTTAATTACAAGGACTCTATCATCACACTCTAGTTTGGAGCAGGGGGCTAGGGTATCCACCCAGTCTGTCCACCCTGAGAGCTGGGTATGTGTGCTCCTTCCAGCCACTAAGGTAGGCAACCTATGATTATTCCTGGGTTCCCTATCTGTTCAGTACTCTCCTAGATGACTCAGAGTACCTTCCCATGGAGGTAGACCATCTGCTCTACTCTCAGATACAATTCACCAGAAGTTTTACCCTCACTTAATATCTCAGAGGTGGAGGAGTGGAGCCCTTCCCAGCAGCTGGGAGGTTTAATAACTCACATTTACTTGTTTTGACTTCTTCATGTCTCTAACCCTCACTCTTCTGGGAGTTGGTAAGCAGTGTCCTGGTTTGCTGTGCTTCAAAGCAGGTCCCCATGGTAAGCTCTGGCTTTTTCTTTGTTGTTTTTGTGAGAGCTAAACCTTATCTGTCTAACCCATTGGCCACATTCTCACAATCCCCCTGTTTCTCAAGATAATCACCCTAGCCAATTCAAAGCATTTCAGGTATAACTTGGATTATAACACTTGTAATAATTCAAGATGAGTAAATAGAAATGAATGAACCATATTTTATTCAGTTTTCAAAACTAAGCAACATATCATATACTCAGCTCTCTAGATGTAATTAGTGTTTTAGCATTGTCAGTAATCGAGATAAATGCATAGAATTTAATCAAACATGTATATTTATCAATCATTTGAACAAAACAATGCTTCACAACACTCTACATTGACTCTTTTTTCAACATTCTTACTAAGGCATGTTTGGATGATGGAAGACAGTGATATGTGAAAGAATCCAATGCATAACCCTAACTCTAAAATTAATGAAGTGAATGAAACATGTATTTTATTCAGTTTGCAAAACTAAGCAACATATCAGATTCATAGCTCTCTAGATTAAACTAGTGTTTTCACATTGTTAGCAGGTCCAGATAAGTGCATAGGGGTGAAGAAAATATGGATTTTACTCAGTTTGGGAAAGAAACAACATATCAGTTTCACAGCTTTCAATGTGAAAATTCCTTTTCAACATTCTTATTAACTCAGGTTTAGATGAAGGAAGACAGTGAACAAGAGAGAATCCAATTCCTAATACTAAATCTAACCACTACCTTAACACTAGCCATAACACTACACCACTCACTTTCTTAAACTAATCATCTAGACTATTCAAAATAGTTCAAGAGTAATTTGGGTTTTAACATTGTTAGTAAGTCTTGATAAATGCACAGAGTTGAATTAAGCATTTATATTACTTAGTTTGTGGAACTAAGAAACATTTCAGATCCACAGCTCTCTAGATGAAACTAGTGTTTTTAAATTGCTGGTAAGTCAAGATACATGCATAGGAATGAATGAAAGGTATTTTACATGCTTTGTGGAACAAAATAACAGAGTAATTTCACAGCATTCTATGTGAAAATTCCTTTTCAACATTCTTAATATCTAATGTTTAGAGCAGGAAAGAAAGTGAAACATGAGAGTATTCAATTCCTACCCCAAACCTTAACCCTAACCCTAACAATATCCTTCTCAGTATCTGAATGCAATCGTCCTAGCCAACTCAAAGCAATCTAGTCATAACAAGGATTTTATCATTGTTTGTAAATCAAGATAAAGGCTAGAAGTGAAAGAAGTACTTTATTAAGTTTGCAAAACTAAGCAAAATAGCAAATTCTCAGCTCACTGGAAGAAATTAGTATCTTATCAATGTTAATAGGTCAAGATAAGTGTGTAGAAGTTAATGAAACATGCATTGACCTCAGTTTTTGAAAAAAAAAAGTATTTTCAGAGCTTTCAGTATAAATTTCCTTTTCAACATTATTACTAACTGAAATTTAGAGCAAGGAAATCATTATAACATGAGAGAATCCAACTCTTAAAAATAACCTTAACTCTATCCCTAACCCTAACATTCTCATGCTCAGTTACTAAAAACAATTATCCTAGCCAGTACAAAGCAATCAGGTGAAACTTGGATTTTAACATTTTAGTAAGTCAAGCTAGGTGCATAGAGGTAAATGAAATTGTATTTTACATAGTTTGCAAAACTAAACATCAGATTCACAGCTCCCTGGATGAAACCAGTGTCAAAAAAAATGTTAGTAAGTAAAAAACATTGCATAAATGTCAATGAAACCTGTATTTTACTCTTTATGATACAATACAGCATAGTAGTTTTGCATCTTTCTTGATGAAACTTCCTTTGCAACAGCTTTACTAAATGAAGATTAAAGCAAGGAAGAAGCTGAAACATGAAGGAATCCAATTCATAACCAGAATGCTAACTGTTTTAGTCAGCCAAAGGGGTGCTAATGTAAAATACCAAAAGTGGGTTGTTCTTTATAAAGGATATTTATTTGGGGTAGAAGTCCACAGATACCAGGCCATAAAGTGTTAAGTTCCTTCTCTCACCAAAGTCCATTGCCACATGTTGGAGCAAGACAGCTGCTGACATTTGCCAGGGTTCAGGCTTCTTGGGTTCCTCTCTTCCCGTGTCTGCATTTCTCTCCAGGCTCAGCACTTCTGTTCCCTCCATGAGGTCAGCTGTAGACTATGAGGCTTTCTAGGCTTTGCTTCTCTCCACAAGGCCAGCTGTAAACTCTCAAGGAACAGCTTGTCTCTATCCCGGAGCCTTCTCTCCAACAAACATGATCCAATTATATTTTTGGAATTCATAATTACATTAAATTGGCCAATGGCTACACTAACCATAACCCAAAACCTAAGCCTAACACTATCTTACTCATTTTCTGAAACATAATAGCCTTTTCAAAGCATTCCAAGTGTAACTTGGGTTTTAATATTGATAGTGAGATAGATGCATAGAAGTTACTGAAACATGTATTTTATTCAGTTTACCCTAACCTGGACACTATCCTTAGTCAGTTTGTGGAAGTATCCATCCAAGCAGCATTCCAAGAGGAGTTTAGGTTTAACATGGAAAGTAAGTTAGATAAGTGCAAAGAACTTAATTAAATATGCATTTTACTCAATATGTGAAGCCAAGTATCATACAGATTCACTGCATTGTAGGTGGAATGGGTGTTTTTTAATTGTAAGTCAAAATAAGTGCATAGATGTGAATGAAAGCTGTACTCTCCTCAGTGTGTTAAGCTAAGCAATGTATTAGATTCAAGCTCTCTAGATGAAGCTAGTCATTTAATACTTTCAGTAAGTGAAGTGAAGTACAAAGAAGTGAATTATTTCATGTATTTTACTCAGTTTGAAAAACTAGTAATATGAGTGTATACAAGTGACTGAAACTTATCTTAGTTTGCAGACTAAGCAGCATGCCACTTTCAGAGCTTCTTGGAAGTAACAAGAGTTTTAAACTTGTAAGTAAGTATAATTGCATAGAAGTGAATGAAATGTGTATTACTCATTTTGTGAAACAAGTGTTTTAAAATCGTTATTAAGTCAAGATGTGTTGTGTTAGTCAACCAAAGGTGTGCTGATGCAAAATACAAAAATCTGTTGGCTTTTATAAAGGATATTTATTTGGGGTAGAAGGTTACAGTTACCAGGCCATAAAGTATAAGTTACTTCCCTCAACAAAGTCTGTTGCTACACATTGGAGCAAGATGGCAGCTGACATCTGGAAAGGTTCAGGTTCCCTCTTCCTTGTAAGGCTCCATGGTCCCAGCTTCTTCCAATATCAGCTGCAGGCTGGGATAAGCCTCATCTCTCTCCCAGGGCTCATTCCTCTCTGAGCTGATCTGTTCTCTCCACAAGGCACACTTTAAACAGTCAGGCAAACAGCTTGTCTCTCTTCCTGGGATCTCTGCCATGTCTAACGGAGCCTTCTCTCTTTCCTCACATATCTGCTTCTCTGTGTATTTACTTCCCAGGGTTTCAGCATTAAAACTCCAATTAACTTCTCTACCATGTCATTTTCTTTATGAATGTTCGCCCATGAAGGGAGCAGGGATTCAACATCTTACTGATATGTTACAATCAAAGCCTTAATCATTATTTAATCAAGTAAAAGTGAAACCTCTGAATCCAATCCAATCTAATATACCCAGAGAAACAGACAAGTTCACAAAGAAAATCCAGTATCTATTTTTGGAATTCATAAACAATATCAAACTGCTACAAGTGTATAGAAATTAATGAAAATTAATGAAATTAATGAAACTTGTATTTTACCCATATTGCATACTAGTATTTTAACATTGTTAGTAAGTCAAGATAAATGCATAGAAGAGAAAGAGACAAGTATTTTACTCTACTTGCAAAACTAAGCAATAAGCTAGTTTTACAGCATTCTAGGTGAAACTAGTGTTTTAACATTATATATAAGATATGTGCATAAAAGTGAATGAAATATGTATTTTATTCAGTGTGCAAAAAGAAGTATCATATCTGATTCTGAATTCTGTGGATTACAATGATGCTTTATCATTTATTGTAAGTCAAGTTAAGTGCATAGATGTGAATGAAAGCTGTATTTTAATAGTTTGTGCAACTAAGCAACATATCAGATTCAGAGATCTCTAGGTGAATCCTGAGATTTAACATTTTTAGTAAATCAAGAGAAGTACAAAGTGCCTCCCTACTGTGGCTGCATTGGATATTCTCACCTCCAAATGTTATGATGAAAGAAAACTGCCTCTGCTCAGGTCAAGGGCCCTGATAAGTAGACATACAGAAGGGAGGCCTTCAGCTCCAAAGCTTTATGGTCTGCAAACCTCCAATGTAAAAGTTAATGGATGTTTTCATGTAGTTGAAGCATGTGGAATTTATCCATTTCCATGAGTGACTTTATATCTGTCGATTTAAAACTTAGCTCTCAGAGATTATCTACCCAAACTGTCTTAAAGTGGGGCTGATGGATGTCCAGATGGTTCAATAAGGTGTGCAGGCAGACAAGCTGTAGGAAAGACAGATGCTCACTCCTGCTCCTTTCTTATGTCATTTTCAGTCTGGAATGGCCCTGGGATTTTCAATTCCCCTGACCTCTTCCTTAAGAACTTGTCAGGGCTTACCCATGAAAGTACTCAAATTCACAGTGCATGTTGAAGCTTTGTCTAGCACAGAAAGCCAATTTTTAACAAGGACTTTAAACCAGAGGGTACAAACTTAGGGAACCCAGGTGTGGCTAAGGCTCTTAGTCTGGAAATCACAATATGTCTTAGCGTTTGACATTCTATAATTTTGTTTCCAATCTTGGAAGATGTTTCACTGCGAGATTAAAGATGTTGGAGGGAGCTACCTCTTTAAAAATAAAAGAAATGAATGATGCATGTATATAACTCAGCCAAACTAGGAAGTATGTTGGATTCACAGCCCTCTAGGTGAAACTAGTGTTTTAATATCGTTCATAAGTCAAATGCATAGAAGTTAATGAATAATATATTTTGCTCAATTTGCAAGCTTAGTTTTTTACCATTATATGTAAGTCAAGATATGTTCATAGAAGTGAATGAGACATGTATTATAATCAATTTGCAATATTAAGCATATACCAGATTCACAGTTCTCTAGGTGAAACTAGTTTTTAATATTGTTAATAAGTCAGGAAAACTGAATAGATGTGAATAAAACATGTATTTTACTCAGTTTGTGAAAAGATGCTTATAACAGAATCACAGTTCTCTACAAGAAACTTGTGTTTAATACAGAAAATACATTAACAGAAGTGCATAGAATAGAATGAAATGTACTTAATTCAGTTTGTGAAACCTACTAGGAAACAGTCACACAGCTTTATGCATGAAACTTCCTTTTCATCATTCTTACTAAATCAACTTTAGAACAGGGACACAATTAAACATCAGTAATTCCAATTCCAAACCCTTACCTTTACCTTAACCCTAACTCTAACACTATCCTACTCAGAGTATGAAAGTAATCATCCTGGTGGATTTAAAACTTTCTAGATTAAGCAAGTGTTTTAACATATTATGTCAAGGTATGTGCACAGAGATGGAAAAAACGACATTTTAAATAGTTTACAGAACAAAGTGATATATCAGATTCAGAGCTCTCTAGATGAAACTAGGATTTTACCTATGTAGATAAGTCAAAATAAATGCTTAGAAGTGAATGAAAGATGTATTTTACTAAATTTGTGAAACTAATGTTTTCACATTTTTAATAAGTCAAGAAATGAATGAAATTTTATTCTACTTAATTTGCAATATTAAAGAGTATACCAGATTCACAGATCTTTATGGGAAACTTGTGTTTTAACATTGCTAGGTAGTCAAGATAAGTGCATAGAAGTGAATGAAAGGTGTATTTTACTTATTTTGTAAAACAAAACAACATAGTAGTATCACAGCTTTCTACATGAATCTTCCTTTTTAACATTCTTAGTAACTCGAGTTTAGAGAAGGGAAGACAGTGAAACATGAGAGAATCCAATTCTGAATCCTAACCTTAATCCTAACCCTAACCCTAACTTAATCTAAACATGATCCAACTCTGGTTCTGAACACAATCATCCTAGCCACTTCAAAGCAGTGCAGGATAAATTTGGATTTTAACATTTTTAGCAAGTCAAGATGAGTTTAAAAATGTGAATAAAACATATTTTACTCAGTTTGTGAATCTAAACAACATAGTTTCAGAATCCTTTAGGAGAAAATAGGATTATAACATTGAAAGTAAGTCAAGATAAGTGCATAGAAGTGAATGAAACATGTATTTTACTCAGTTTGTGGAATATAACCACAAAATAGTTTCATACCATTTGACATGAAAGGGACTTTTCAACATTCTTACTAAGTCACACTTAGAGTAGGTAAGAATGTGAAATATGAGAGAATCCAATTCATAACCCTAAGTGTAAACTTAGCCCTAACCCAAACACTGTCCTCCTCAGTTTCTGAAAGAAATCATCCTTACCAATTCAAAATAAACCATTGTAATGTTTAGCATGTCAAGAAAAAGGTAATAAAGTGAATGAAACATGTCTTTTTCTCAGGTTGCAAACAAGCAGCATATCAGATTTACAGATCTCTAGATAAATCTAGTGTTTTAACATGTTACTAAGTCAAGATAATTGCACTGAAGTGAATGAAACATGTATTTACCTCATTTTGCAAAACTTAGAATCATATCAAATTTGCAGCTCTCTAGAGGAAGCTAATGGTTTAAAATTGTTAGTAACTGAAGATAAGTGCAAAGAAGTGAAGGAAACATGTATTTTACTCAGCTTTTAAACAAAACAACATAGTAGCTTCAAGGCATTCTACATGAAACTTCCTTTCCAACATTCTTACTGAATCAAGTTTAGAGCAGCTAAGACAGTGAAGCGTAAAATAATCTGATTACCAACTCTAACCCTAACACTATTTTACTCAGTTCTTAACATAAAATCCTCATCAATTCAGAGTCCAGGGATAACTTGGATTTTAACATTGTTAGTAAGTCAAGATAAGTGTGTAGAAGTGAATGAAACATTTAATTTAGTCAGTTTGCCAAACTAAGCAACATAGATTAACATCTTTCTATGTGTTTCACAAGATGAAACTAGTGTTTTAACATTGTCAGTTTGTCAAGATAGGTGCATAGAATTGGATGAAACATGTATTTTACACTAATTATAAAACTAAGCAACATTAAATTCACAACTCTCTAGATGAAACTAGTGTTTTAACATTGTAAGTTAAGTGCATAGAATTAAATGGAACATGCATTTTTCTGTGAAAAAATTCAGCATAATAGTTCACAGTGTTCTACATGAAACTTCACTTTCAACATTCTTACTAACTCAAGTTTAGAGCAGGTAAGACAGTGAAACATGAGTGTATTCATTTCTTACCCAAACCCAAACCCTAAACCTAACAAAATCATACTCAGTTTCTGAAAGTAATCGTCCTGGCAGATTTAAAACATTCCAGGTGAAACTAGTGTTTTAATATTGTTAATAAGTCAGAATAAATTCACAGACCTGAATGAAACATGTACTTAACTCTGTGAAACTAAACAGCATAGCAGCTTCACATAATTCTACAGGAAACTTCCATTTCAACATTCTTATTTAATCAAGTTTAGAGCTGGAAAGACACCGAAACACGAGGGAATCAAATTCCTATCCCTGAAACAAACCCTAAACCTAACTATAACCCTAACACTATCCTACTCAGTTTCTGAAAGCAATCATTCTGCAAGACTTAAAACTTTCTGGGTATAAATAGTGTTTTAACATTGTTAATAAGTCAAGATAACTGCATAAAAGTGAACAAAATATATATTACACTCACTGTGTGAAACAAAGTATCATATCAGATTCATAGCTTTGTAGGTGAAACTGCAGTTTTATCATTGTAATTCAAGATAAATGCATAGATGTGAATGAAAGCTGTTTTTAACTCAGTGTGTGAGACTAAGCAACATAACAGATTCAGACCTCTCTAAGTGAAACTAGTGTTTTAACATTCTTAGTTAGTCAAGAGAAATATGTATTTTACTCAGTCTGTAAAACTATTGTTTCAAAATTATTTGTAAGTCATGATAAAAGTGGTGCTGGAGTTGGTAAGTGTATGTCCAAGAGACGAATCTTTGGGCTGTCCATGAGCTAGCTGGGACCTGAGCCTCAGCAGAGTTGCAACACCTACTCTCCAGTTCATTGGACTCACCCAGGACAACTAACAAGGAGCTGATGGTGGACAATAAACAAGGAACAGAGAGAGTCTGCAACTGCAAGCAAGAGAGTCCCATCCTTTGGCTATATGGTATCGAAGCCCCCTCTCAATTAGAGGTGGAGTGGACATCACAATCCCAGAATCCTCAGGACTGGGGAATGAACTATGGACTAGAGTGGACTTGCTGGTATTCTACAATAGACTTGTGATTCCAGCAATGGAAGAAATTACAGCATTGAGGTGGAGGTAGTGGCCACTGGAGGCTCTGGGAGAAAGGGAAGGGAAAGATAGGTGTAATGTGGGGACTTTTTTGGGACTTGGGAATCATCCCGAATGGCATTGCAATGACAGATAGATGCCATTGCAAATCTTCCCATAGCCTGCAGAATTGTGTGGGGCAGAGTGTAAACTACAATGTGAACTACGGTCCATGCTCAATGGCAATGCCTCAGGATGGTTATCAATTGCAATGAATGTGCCACACTAATGAAGGATGTTGCTTATGTCGGAGGTTGTGGGAGGTGTGGGGAGCAGTGCATATGGAAATCCCTATATATTTTGTATAACATTAGTGTGATCTAAGAATATTTAAAAAAATAAAAATATATATTTAAAAAACATTTTAAAAAGCGAGTAAAAATGTCTGTAACCAAGTTTGCAAAACTAGGCAACATTAAAATTTACAGCTCTTCAGAAGAAATTAGTGTTTTAACATTGCTGGTAAGTCAAGTTTAGTGCATTGAAGTGAATGAAACATTTATTCTAATAACCTTGCTAAAATAAGCAACATGGCTTCACAGTTCTCTATAAATGAAACCAGTGTTTTAATGATGATAGTAAATCAATAGAGTACATAGAAGTGAATGATACATGTATTTTGCACAGTTTCTGATACAAAACAACATAGTAGTTTTGTATCATTCTACATGAAACTTCCTTTTCAACATCCTTATGATCTCAAGTTTAGAGCATGGATGAAAGTAAAACATGAGAGAATCCATTTCCTAATGCTAATCCTAACCCTAACCCTAACCCTAACCCTAACCCTAACCCTAACCCTAACCCTAACCCTAACCCTATCCTATTTAGTTTCTGAAAGTAATCACCCTACCCATTTGTATTAGTCAGCCAAAGGGATGCTGATGAAAAGTATCTGAATTCTGTTGCCTTTTATAAAGGGTATTTATTTGGGGTAGAGACCAACAGTCACAAGGCCCTAAAGAGTCCAACTTAAGGTGCCATAAGAGGTACTTCTCATCCAAAGTAATTTGCCACGTGTTGAAGCAAGATAGTGGGCTATGTCTGTGAGAGTTCAGCCTTCCTCTTTCTCTTAAGGCACCATGGTCCCAGCCTCTTCTGATTATTAGCTGTAGGCTGAAGAGCTCGACTCTTTCCCAGGATCAGTTGCTCGGGGCTCTGGTCTCTGCAGCTGCAAACTATCAGGCAAATGGCTTGGCTCTCTCTGTGGGGGTCCAGCATCCAAAACTCAACTTTCTGTGTTTTCCTTCTCCATGTATTTACTTCCCTGTCTTTGACCATCCTTTTATATAGCCCACAAAGGGTGGGGCAGTGACTCAAACCAATTCACCCTAATGATGTGGTCAAATAAAAGTCCTAATCTTGATTTAATAAAGTAAAAGTGAAACCACTGAATCCAATACAATTGAATATGCCCATAGGTATATGCCAGTTTACAAACATAATCCAATATCTATTTTTGGAATTCATAAACTGCCACATCATTTCAAAGCAATCCATCTGTACCTTGGATTTTTAACATTATTAAGAAGTCAAGATGAGTGCATTGATGTGAATGAAACGTATTTTACTCAATTTATGAAACTAAGCAAAAATATCAGATTCACAGCTTACTAGATGAAAAAGGTGTTTTACAATTGTTAGAATGTCAAGATTATTGCATAGAAATGAATGAAGCATTATTTTACTCTGTGAACAAAACAACATATTAGTTTTGCAGCTTTCTACATGAAACTTCCTTTTTAACATTCTTCATAACTAAAGTTCTAACAGGGGAGAAAGTGAACATGAGTGAATCCAACTCATATCCCTAAGCTGAACCTGAACCTGAACCCTAAACATAACACATATCATATTCCGTTTCTGAAAATCATCCTGGGGGACTTAAAACTTTCCAGGTGATATTAGTATTTTGACATTGTTAATTAGTGAATAGAAGTGAATGAAGCATGTGTTTTACTCAGTTTGGGAAAATAAGCATCACACTGAAATCACGGTTCTCTAGAAGAAACCTGTGTTTTAACATTGTAAGTCAAGAAAAGGGCATAAAATTGAATGAAGTGTGTATTTTACTCAGTTTTCTAAACAAAGCAACATACTGGATTAACAACTTCCTAGATGAAACTTGTGTTTTAACATGGTAAGTGAAGATAAGTGCATAGAAGTGAATGAAACATGTATTTAGCTCAGTTTGTGAAACTAAACAACATAGAACTTTGCCACCATTCTATAGTAAACTTCCATTTCAACATCCTGACTAAATCAAGATTGGAATGGTTAAGAAAGTAAAACATGAGGGAATCCAATTGCTAACCCTGAAGAAATATTAATCACAAACATACCCCTAACACTATCTGTGGCAGTTTGAAATTATTTTATGAATCCCAAAAAGAGAAAGATTATGTTTGTGTACTAAATCCATTTATGTGGGTGTGAGACCCTTTCTATTGGACTATGTCATTTAGGTTGAGTTTCTGGCATTTTGCTGGGTCTGGTATAAACGGGGACACAGGAAAAGTGAGATCTGCAATATTTGATCCTTCCATGTAAGAGAAAGGAGAGGCTTAAAAAACTGAGGCCCAGGGAGATGTAAGCCATATGCCTGATAGCTTGCAGCTGAAGTCAAGAAGAAAGTAGAGGCTCTTCTTTTACAATCCACCATCTGTGGTGGAACTGCTGCTAAGATGCAGATTTTTGTAAAAACCCTGATGGGAAGGACCAACACTCTTGAGGTTGAACCCTAGGGTACAATAGAAACTGTGAAAGCCAAGATCCAGGATAAGGAAGGAATTCCTCCTGCTCAATAGAAACTGATCTTTGTTGGCAAGTAACTTGAAGATGGGCATACCTTGTCTGACTACAACATTCAAAAGGAGTCTACTCTTCATCTTGTGTTGAGACTTCGTTGTGGTGGTAAGAAAAGAAAGAAGTCTTACACTACTACCAAGAAGAATAAGCATAAGAGAAAGAAAGTTAAGCTAGCAGTCCTGAAATACAATAAGGTGATTGAGAATGGAAAAATTAGTCACCTTCATCAGGAGTGCCCTTAAGATGAATGTGGTGCTGGAGTTTTTATGGCCAGCCACATCAACAGACATTACTGTGGCAAGTGTTGTGTGACTTACTGCTTCAACAAACCAGAAGACAAATAATTGTGTGTGGATTAATAAAAAACATGGCCATTAATTGTTGGGGAAAAAGGAAGAAAGTGGAGCAGCTGAGTCTGAGGGAGGAGGCCTGGTAAGAGACAAGCTCTATGTCTGGTTGCTCTCAGCTGAGCTCTAGGAAATGATACAGCTTGGAGAGGAAGGCAGAGATTTAGGCAGAGACCACTTGTAATCTTGTTTCAATATGTGGCAGCTGACTTTAAAGAGAATGAACTTCTCATGGTGCATTGAGTTGGACTTTTCATGGCCTTAGAACTGTAAGTATTTACCCCCAAATAAATTCCCTTTATAAAAGCCAACCCATTTCAGGTACTTTGCATTGGCAGACCTTAGGCAAAATAAAAGCCTATCTTTCTCAGTTTCTGAAAGGAAATATCGTCAGATTTCAAACTTTCCAGGTGAAACAAGTGTTTTAACATAACTTAACATAACAATATATAAATGAATGAAATATGTATTTTACTAAGTGTGTAAAACAAAGGATCATATCCAATTCAGAGCTCTCTAGGTGAAACTGGTGTCTTATCATTGTAAGTCAAAATAAGTGCATAGATGTGAATAAAAGCTATATTTTATTCGGTGTGTGCAAACTAAGCAACATATCCTATTCAGAGCGCTCTAGGTGAAACTTGAGTTTTAACATTTTTAGTAAGTCAAGAGAAGTGCAAAAAAGTGAATGAAATATGTGTTTTACTCAGTTTGCAAAAAGTAGAGTTTAACATTGTAGTAAGTCAAGATGAGTGCATAGAAATGACTGAAACATACATCTTACACAGTTTGCAAAACTAAGAAACTTACCAGTTTTACAGATCCCTAGGTGAAACTAGAGTTTTGACCTTGATAGGAAGTCAGGGTAGGTGCATAGAACTGAATAAAACATGTTTTTCTCATTTTGCAGAACAATTGTTTTAAAATTGTTAATAAGTCAAGTTAACTGTATAGAAATGAATGAAAACTGTATTTTACTCATTTTGTGAATCTAGCATATTCATATTGATAGTAAGTCAAGACAAGTGCATAGAAGTGAATATTTTACTAAGTTAGCAAAACCAAGCTATATGCCCATGTCCTCTAGGTGAAACTAGTGTTTTAACATTGTTCATAAGTAAATAAGTACATAGAAGTTATGAGTAATGTATTTTACTCTATTTGCAAAACTGGTATTTTAACATTTTTAGTAAGTCAGGATAAGTGCATAGAAAGGAATGAAACATGTCCTTAATGTGAACCCTACAGGACAGCATGAAACTTCCTTTTCATCATCACTCTAACCCTAATACTATCATACTCAGATTCTAAAAAATAATCATCCTAGCAGATTTTTAACTTTCCAGATGAAACTAGTGTTTTAACATTCTTACTAAATCAAGATAAGTGCATAGAAGTGAATTAAAAAAATACATTACTCAGTTTATGAAACAAAGCAATATTTCAGATTCATAGCTGTCTAGATGAAACTTGTGTATTAACTTTGTTAATAGATCAAGATAAGTGCTTAAAAATGAATGAAAGGTGTATTTTCCTCAGTTTGTGACAGTGTTTTCACCTTGTTAGTAAGTGAAGATAAGTGCATAGAAGTGAAACATGTATGAAATTATTTTTCATACAGTTTGTGAAATTATTATTTTAACATTGTAAGTGAAGATAAGTAGATATAAGTGAATGAAACCTGTATACTGCTCAGTTAATAAAGCTAAGCAGTATACCATATTCACAGCTCTCTAGGTGTAACTAGTTTTATAATATTGTTGGAAAGCCAAGAAGACTGCATAGAATTGAATAAAGCCTGTATTTTTCAGTTCACAAAACTAAGCAATATATCACAACTCTCTAGGTGAAACTTGTGTTTTAACCTTGCATGTAAGTCAAGTTAAGTGCACAGAAGTTAACGTAACATATATTTTCCTCAGTTTTTGAAACTAAGCAACATATAAGATTCACAGCTCTCTAGATGAAATTAGTCATAATATTGTCAATATGTCAAGATAATTGCATAGAAGTTAATGAAACATGAATTATTTTACTCAGTTTTTGCAATTAAGCAATGTACAAGATTCACACTCTAGGCAAAACTAGTATTTTAACACTGTTAGCAAGCCAGGAGATTGCATACGGTAATGAAATCTTAATTTCACTCAGTTTGCAAAACAGATTTAAAACAGATTCACAGCTCTCTAGGTGAACCAAATGTTTTCACGTTGCTAGCTATTAAAGATAAGTTCAAGAAGAGAATGAAACATTTTTTACTCAGTTTGCAAAACTAAGCAACATATCAGATTCACATTGCTGTAGTGAAACTAGTATTTTAACAATGTTAATTAGTCAAGATAAGTGGATCAAATGAATGAAACATGTACTTTACTCAGTTTGTGAAACTAAGCAACACATGAGAGTCACAGCTCTAGTTGAAACTAGTTTTTTTTAAACACTGTTACTAAGAAGGATAAGTAGACAAAATGAATGAAGCATGTATTTTACTCAGTTTGTGGCACTAACCAATATGCCAGATTCACAGCTCTCTATATTAGCTAGCTGTTTTAACATTGATAGTAAGTCAATAATATGCATAGATGTGAATGATACAAGTACTTAACTCAGTTTGTAAAACTAAACAACATAGCACTTTCGCACATTTCTACATGACACTTCCTTGTCAACATTCTTACTAAGTAAAGGTTAGAGCAGGAAAGATGGTATAATATAAATGAATCCTAATCCTAAGCTTAAGCCAAATCCTAACACTAACCTTAACCCAAGCAATAATCTTACCCTACTCAATTTATGAAAGTAATCATCCTAGTGGATTTAAAACTTTCCAGGTGAAAGTGTTTTTTTTTTTTTTTTTTAACATTGTTAGTAAGTCAAGATAAGTGAACAGAAGTGTGTGAAAAAATGTATTTTACTCCATTTGTGAAACTATGCAATAAACAGATTCTCAGCTCTCCAGGTGAAACTACTGTTATAACATTGTTAGTAAGTTAAGATAATTGCAGAGAGTTAATGAAACATGCATTTTATTACATTTGAGACGCTAGGCAATATACATTATTCATGGCTCTCTGGGTGAAACTAGAACATTGACACTGGTAGTTACTCAAGATAAGTGGATAGAAGTGAATGAAACATGTATTTTACTAGATTTCTGAAACCAAGAAATGTACCAGATTCATAGCTCTCTAGTTGAAACTAGTGTTTAATATTTAAGTTAAGATATGTGAATAGATATGAATGAAGCATGTAATTTACTCTGCTACATTGCTAGTAAGTCAAAATAGGTGTATAAAAGTGAATTAAACATGTATTTTACTCATTCTTTGAAGCTAAGCAGCATATCAGATTTACAACTCTACATGAAACCTGTGTTTTACCATTGCTAGTAATACTATATAATTGCATAGAAGTGAATGAAATATGTGCTTAACTCAGCTTTTGAAAGTAAACAAAGCATTTTCAAAGCTTTCTACATGAAACTTCCTATGCAATATTCTTACTTATTCAAGTTTAAAGCAGGGAAGACAGTAAACCTTCACTGAATCCAATTCCTAACCCTAACAGCAACCCTAACCCTAACAGTAACCCTAACCCTAACATTAAATTTTTACTTCTCAGTTACTGAAAGTAATCCTCCTAGTAGATTTAAAGTTTTCCAGTGAGTCTAGTGCTTAATATTGTTAGTAATTCAGGAAATGAATGAATCATGTATTTTAATCAGTTTGTGAAGCTAAGTAACATGCAACATCTATTCACAGCCCTCTAGATGAAACCAGTGTTTTAAAATTTTTAGTAAGTCAAGATAAGGGCATAGAAGAGAATGAAACATATATTTTACTGAGTTGTGAAATTAAGCAATATACCAGTATTACAGAATTCTTTGTGGGAGTAGAGTTTACACTGTTCATAATTGAATATAAATGCATAGATGTGAATGAAACATGCAGTTTAATCAGTTTGTGATACTAAGCAATATATGAGAGTCATAGCTCTTTTGGTGAAACTAGCATTATAAACTTGTAGTAAGTCAATATAAGTGCATAGAGATTAAAGAATCATGTATTTTGCTCAGTTTGAAAAACTGAGAAATATACCTGATATACCACTCTCCAGGTCAAATACCTGTTTTCACGTTGTTAGTAAATCAAGATAATACATAAAAGTAAATGAAATTTATTTTACTATTACTAAGCTACACATCACATTCACAGCTTTCTAAATGTAACTTGTGTTTTAACTGTGTTAGTAAGTCAAGATAAGGTCATATAGGTGAATGAAACATGTAGAATATTCCATTTGTGAAACTAAGAATCCTTTGAGATTCACAGCCCAGTAGTTTAATTTGTGTGCATAGAAGGTAATGACACATAGTTTGCTCAATTTGAAAAACTAAGAAACATAGTTTCACAGCTTTCTAGATGGCATGTGTTTTCATAGTGTGAGTAAGTAAATGTGAGTGCATAAAAGTGAATGAAGCATGTATTTTACTCAGTTTGTCAAACTAAGCAAGTACTAGGCTAGTATATTCTAGGTGAAATATGTATTATAACAGTGTTAGTAATTAAAATATATTCATGGACCCTATTAAAATTGGGCAAAGGACCTGAAAAAGCATTTGTCTAAAGAAGAAATACAAAAACACATGAAATTATTTTCACATCATTAACTATTAGAGAAATGCAAATCAAAGCTACAAGATATCATTTCACACCTATTAGAATAGCCACTATTGAAAAACAGAATACTTCAAGTGTTGGTGAGGATGTGGAGAGATAAAAACACTTATTCACTGTTGATGGCAATGTAGTATTGTACAGCTGCTATGGAAGTCATGCCCCACAGTTTCCCTCATTAACATCCTTCATTAGTGTAGTACATTTGTTACAATTGATGAGCCCATATTGAAACATTGCTACTAACCATGTACTACAGTTTACATTATAGATTACACTTTGTCCCATACAATTTTGTAAGTTATGACAAAATATACAATGGACTGTATCCATCACTGCAATGTTATGCAGGACAAATCCAGTTTCCCAAAAATGACCCCATATTACACATATTCTTCCCTCTCCCATCCTTCAGAACCTCTGTTGGCCACTGTTCTTCCATTGCTGGAATAATAAGAAGTCTATGGTAGAATAATAATAAGTATATTATAATAATATTATAATAATAAGTCTACTTTAGGAGTTCAGCACCACATCATTGAGCCTTACTTTGGAATTTATACTCCCCAGTGTAACAGATATAGACTCATTTATAGGTTCCCTAAACATGACTCTTCTGCCCCTTTTATTTGAACCCATAATTAGCACTATACTTGATAAATATGTCCTAGAGACTTAAATCTTTGGTCCATCCATGTGCCACTTGGGCCCTGAATCTCAGCAGAGTTGCAACATCTACTCTCCAGTTCATTGGACTTGCCCAGGACAACTAATAAGAAGATGATGAACAATGCCCATCCCAAGGAACAGAGTGTCTGCAAATGCAAGCAAGATAGTACCATCCATCTGCCCTGTGGGTTCTAAGTCCACTCTCAATTAGAAGCAGAGTGGGCATCATCATCCCCAAATCCTCAAGATTGGAGAATTAGCAATGACCTGCTCAGTTTCTAAACTAATCAACGCAGCTGATTCCCAGCTTTCCAGGTTAAACATGTGTTTTAACAGTGTTACCAAGTCAAGATAGCTTCACAGATATCAATGTAACATGTATTTTACTCAAATTGCATAACTAAGCAATATATCAGATTCACAGCATTCTAAATGACATATGTATTTTAACAGTGTTAGTAACACAATATAAGTGCATGGAAGTCAATGAAACATGTATTTTACTCAGTTTCCAAAACTAAGCAACATGTCATAGTCACAGTTTTCTAGCTGAAAGTTCTGTTTTTAACAATGTTACTACATCAAGATAATTGCATAGGTTTCAATGAAATAAGTATATGTCATTTTTTTGAAACAGAGAAACATATCGGATTCACACCTTTCTAGATGAAATTGTTACAGTGTTACTAAGTCAAGATAAGTGCATAAAAGTCAATAAGTATGTATTATACTTAGTTTCTCTTACTAAGCAATATGTCAGATTCAGAGCTTTTGGGGTGAAACTTGTGTTTCAACAGCCTTCATAAGTCAATATAAGTGCATAGAAGTCAGAAACATGTATTTAACTCAGTTTGCCATAGTAATAATGTAGCATTTTGGCAGCTTTCTAGTGAACCATACTTTAGACATTCTTACTCAGGTTTAGTGAGTGGAAGATACCGAATCATGATTTGAAACAAAATCCTAACACTAAACCTAACTCTAACCCTCAGCCTAACACTACCCTACTCAGTTTCTGAAACAAATACACCTAGCAATTGCAAAGCTTTCCAGGGAAAACTTATGTTTTCATAGTCTTCTAAAGTCCATTTAAGTGTACTCATTTCCAGGAACTAAATAGAACATCAGATTCACAGAATTCTAGGTGACATTTATGTTTTAGGAGTGTTTACTAAGTCAATGTAAGTGCTTAGAAGTCAAACATGAATTTTACTCTATTTCCAAAACTAATCAACAAATCAGATTCAAAATTTTCTTGATTAAACTTATGTTTCTCCAGTGCTACTATAAGCAGATAAGTGCATACAATTCAATGAAATATGTATCTAACTCATTTTATGAAACTAAGTAACATATTATATTCACAGCTTTCTAGATGAAACTTGTGTTTTAATTGGGTAACTAATTCAAGATAATTGTATTTAAGTCAATGAAACATGTTTTCAATTCAGTTTCCAATACTAAACGACACTGCATATCATGGCATTCTATGTGAAACATACTTTTCTACATTGTTACTAATAGGTTTAGTGCATAAAAGACAGAGAAATATGATTTGAAACTAAATCCTAATCCTAAACCTAACCCCAACCCTAACCCTAACCTTATCCCTAAACCTATCCTACTCAGTTTCTGAAACAAATGACCATAGCAGTGAAACTTGTGTTTTAGCAGTCTAACTGAGTCTAGGTAAGTGCATACATGTGAATGAAATGTGTAATATATTCAGTTTCCAAAATTAAGCAATATATCAGTTTCACAGTTTAGGTGAAACTTGTGTTTTAACAGTGTTATTAAGTCAAGAATACTGCATATAAATCAAGGAACAATTTACCTCAGTTTGCAATATTAAATAACATTTCAGTTTCATAGCTTTCTATATGAAACTCACTTTTCAACATTAATACTAACTCAGGTATAGTGCATTGAAGACAGTGTAACATGATTTCAAACCAAATTGTAAGTCTAAACCTATTATTAAACCTAAGAGAAACCCTAACTCTAACTTTATCCCTCACCCTAACCCTAACACTAACATTATCCTAATCAATTTATGATATTAATAAACATAGAATAGTCACTATTTTCCAATTAAACATGTGTCTTAACATTCTTACTAAGTTAAAATAAGTCCATATAATTGAATGAAATATGTGTTTTACCCAGTTCTGAAACAAAGCAACATATCATGATGACAAGTCAGGTGAAACTTTTTAACATTTTTACTAATTCTAGATAAGTGCATAGAAGTCAATGAATCATGTATTTAACTCATTTTACAACACTCATTTAAGCTACATAGAAATTTTGTAGCTTTCTATGTGAAAATTACTTTCAACATTCTTACTAACTTGGGTTTAGTGTATGGAATATGATTTGGAATAAAATCAGAACATTAAACCCTAAAGTTAAACCTGACACTATCCTACTCAGTTTCTGAAATTAATCAGTTTATCATGTTCATAGCTTTCCAGGTGAAACTTGTATTTTATCTGTGTTACTAAGTCAAGATAAGTGCATAGACGTCAGTGAACATGTATTTTACTCAGTTTCTGAAACTAAGCAACATATGAGATCCACAGCTTTCTAGATGAAACTTGTTTTTTGTTTGTTTTTTATTTGTAAATATATAATTTATTAAATCTACAAAGTTGATACTGCTGCTGAGGGTTGTTCCATGCACCATCTCCACAACTGATAGAGTGGCCCTGCCTTAATATTGCTTTAGAAAGTAATAAATACACATTGTTCCTATAAGAAAACATTAAAAATGCTTTCATTCTGGAAAAAATCTCTAAATAGAAGACAATTGTATTTTTTGTCAAAAATTACACCAGTTTTACGTAGAATATTTTATGTAGGATTTTAAGCATGTGAATAATGTTAAAAAAAATAATAATAAAGTACTAAATACACAATACCAAATGCATTCATATGCTGAGTTTGGCTTAGAGAGAGGCCACATTTGAGCAACAAGAAGGCTCTCAGGTGGCAACCCTTAGGCACACCATAACAGTAGGCTAAGTATCTATTACAAGAGCAAAGACTCATAAGGCTAATCATCAATACCAAGAACCCATCAGTGGACTCTCCTCCTTTGCCAGACACTGCCCCTGCACTCAGGGGACTGCTTCTGCTCCCTTGGAGAATGTGGCAGAGCTCTCCAGGCTGGGAATTCAGTATTCCTTCATTTATTGAGTGATTGTCTACCCACTGTGACCATGCCACACCCCTTGATCATTTGAACAATTTTATATATCTTTAATGTATTTTCAGGTGAACTTCCTCCCATGAAACCCCCATCCCACACACCCCCCACCAATGATCCTCTCCTGCACCCTCTGAAACCCTTCTGTGATCCAAATCTTCCTTGAAGATGAAGCCCATATAATAGCCAAATACAATTAATGCAAAAATGAAATAATAAAGGTAAGTTTAAATATAAGAGATAAAATACATGGAAACTAAAAAAAAAAAAAAAAAACACTGGAAATAAAATAAAATTAAAGGATTGGGATATTCAAAAAATGGGAAAAAAAACCAGAAAAGTTGTTTACAATTTTTTTTAAAACATTTTTCCTTTTATCACTGCATTATCAGCTGTCCAGTCTGTACTGTGGCACCTGCCCCCTCTCACTCCCCAGTGTCTCCCAAATTTTCATTTGATTTTCAAAGAAGTTTTAGGTCACAGGAAAGCCACACACAGAATACTACAGACTCCCATATACCCAACCTCCTTCCCCTTTCCTCACCCCATATTAAAACCTTTTTTTATGTGGATGGTAGCATTGTTATAACTGTTATACAGATTGTGAAGCATAGTTACTAAACATTGTCAATGGTTTACAGTATAGTTTACAGTTTAGATGGTACAGTTTAATAATTTTTGATAATATTTACCATGTCCTGTATCCATTACTGTAAGGTAATGAAAAACATTTCCCATGACCACTAAATACCTCCTGTTTGAACTTTTCTATTCCTTCCTCCCATTCCCCTTGGGCTCATGACACTCCCCTGTCTTGACTCTTTGGATGACAAGATTCATAATTACATGCAACAAGAGGACTTGACGTGCTGATTATCCTCTTCTATTAGGATCCATCCTTGTGCCTAAGAGACACCCACCTGTCTGTTTCTGGGTGAATCTGTCCTCCCAAAGATGGGGGTCCATCTCCTTCCCACTCACCGTGTTGATCTCCACTCCCCGACACAACACATTATGACAGGATGAACACTCACACACTCCCCAGAAACCTACTCCAGATGCACCCCTTCCTGAATGACCCCCCAACCTACACCCTAAACCAGTGACACTACCTTGTCATACTGCCAAAAGAGTATTCCCACCTCTGAACTTTCAACATCATACCCACAAATCCCATGTTCACCTAGTCCCACTCCCAACTCTCCCACCAGTATCCTGGGTATTCTAACCTACCCTTTCTAATCTACCCACCTGTCAACCCGCACCACCAAACCCATTAATATCATTACCCACCTGTCCTATCCTTCTATATGCAACTATACTCTATCACTTTACCATAGGTTATGTCCATATGCATGATGGCTCACAACCTTCACTTCTCTTTCCCTCCCTTGTTAACCTATCTTTCAGACAATGGTTCTCAGAGACTGCTCACTTTCCTCAATTCAAATCAGTGAGGTCATATACTGTTCATCCTTTAATGCCTGGATTGCTTCACTCAGCATAAGGTCTTCAAAATTCATCCATGTTATTCCATGTGTTAGCACATTATTCCTTCTTACAGCTGAGTAATATTCCATTTTATGTATGTACCACATTTTGTTCATCCATCAGTTGATGGGCACTGGGGCTGATTCCAATTTTTGGCAATTGTGAACAATGCCGCTATGAACACTGTTGTGCTTATATCTGTTTGTGTCTTTGCTTTCAATTCTTATGTGTATATACCCAGCAGTGGAATCACTGGATCATACAAAATATCTATTCTTAGTTTTCTGAGGAACCGCCAAACTGTCCTCCCCAGTGGCTGGACCATTCCACAATCCCATCAGCAGTGGATGAGGGTTCCTATTCCTCCACATCCTCTCCAACACTTATAGTCTGCTGTTTTTTAATAGCTGCCATTCTGATGGGTGTAAGATGGTATCTCAGTGTAGTTTTTATTTCCATTTCCCTAATAGCTAGCGATGTCGAGCATTTTTTCATGTGTTTTATAGCCATGTGTATTTCTTCCTGGGAGAAGTGTCTTTCAGGTCACTTGCCCATTTTTTAAATGGGTTGTTTGTTTTTTTATTTTTGAGGTGTAGGATTTCTTTATATATGCAGGATATTAGGCTCCTATCAGATATATGGTTGCCAAATATTTTCTCCCATTTGGTAGGCTGCCTTTTTATTTTCTTAATAACATCCTTTGAGGTGCAGAGGTTTTTAATTATGAGGAGATGTCATTTATCTATTTTTCTCTTGCTGCCCGTGCTTTGGGTGTGAAGTTCATGAAACTATTTCCTAATACAAGGTCCTGTAGATGCTTCCCTACATTATCTGCCAAGGTCTTTATGGTTTGGGCTCTTATATTTAAATCTTTGATCCATCTTGAGTCGATTTTTGTATAAGGTATGAGATGGTATTCCTCTCTCATTCTTTTGGATATGGACATCCAGTTCTCCAAGCACCACTTGTTAAAGAGGCCATTCTCTCCCAACTGAGTGGGCTTGGTGACCTTGTCGAATATCAGATGACTGTATATGCAAGGATCTATATCAGAACTCTCAATTCGGTTCCATTTGTCATTATGTTTATCTTTGTGCCAATACCATGCAGTTTTGAGCACTGTAGCTTTATAGTATGTTTTTAAGTCAGGTAATGTGATACCTCCAACTTCATTTTCTTTTTCAATATGTCTTTGGCAATTCAGGGCCTCTTGCCTTTCCAAAATATTTTGTAGTTAGTTTTTACAGTTCCTTAAAAAGTACACTGTTGATTTTTATTGGGATTGCATTAAATCTGTAGATTAGTTCGGGTAAGATAGACATCTTGATGAGGTTTAGTCTTCCTATCCATGAACAGGGAATATTCATCCATTTATTTAAGTCTTCTTTGATTTCCTTTAACAGTGTTGTGTAGTTCTCTGTATGTAAGTCCTTTACATCTTTAGTTAAATTTATTCCTAGATATTTGATTCTTTTAGTTACTATTGTAAATGGTATCTTTTTCTTTTTTTTCCTCCTCAGATTGGTCATTACCGGTGTACAGAAATGCTACTGGTTTTTGAGCATTGATATTATAGCCTGTGATATTACTGAACTCCTTTATAAGTTCTAGAAGCTTTGTTGTGGATTTCTCAGGGCTTTCTACATATAGGATCATGTCTTCTGCAAATAACGAAATTTTTGCTTCTTCTTTTCCAATGTGGATGCCTTTTATATTTTTTCTTGCCTCAGTGCTCAAGCAAGCACTTCTAAGATAATGTTCAATAGGAGTGGTGATAGCGGGCATCCTTGTCTTGTTCCTGCTCTCAGAGGAAAGGCTTTTAGGATTTCACCATTGAAGATGATGTTATCTTTGGGTTTTTCATATATAGCCTTTCTCATATTCAGAAAGTTTCCATCTATTCCTATCTTTTGTAGTGTTTTTATCAGGAAAGAGTGCTGGATTTTGTCAAATGCTTTTTATGCATCTATAGAGATGATCATGTGATTTTTTTCTTTCAATCTGTTTATGTGGCATATTACATTGATTGATTTTCTTATATTGAACCATCCTCGCATACCCAGGATGAAACCCAATTGGTCATGGTGTATAATCCTTTTGATATGTTGTTGAATGTGATTAGCAAGTATTTTGTTGAGGATTTTAGCATCTAGGTTCATTAGAGAAATTGGTCTGTAATTTTCCTTTCTTGTGGTACCTATGTTTGGTTTTGGTATTAGGGTAATGTTGACATTGTAGAATGAGTTAGGTAATATTCCTTCTACTTCTATTTTTTGGAAGAGCTTAAGCAGAATTGGTGTTAGCTCTTTCTGGAATGTTTGGTAGAATTCAGGTGTGAAGCCATCTGGTCCTGGGCTCTTCTTAGTTGGGAGGTTTTTGATGACTGAGTCTATCTCTTTACTTGTAATTGGACTGTTGAGTTCATCAATTTCTTCTTTTAATAATGTAGGCAGTTTGTGAATTTCTAGAAACATGTCCATTTCCTCTAAATTATCATTTTTATTGGCATATAATTTTTCAAAGTATCCTCTTATGATACTCTTTATTTCTGTGGGGACAGTAGTGATATCCACTTGCTCATTCCTTATTTTATGTATTTGCATCTGTTCTTTCTTTTTCCTTGTTAGTCTGGCTAAGGGTTCGTCAGTTTTATTGATCTTCTCCAAGTCCCAGCTTTGGTTTTGTTTATTTTTTCTAGTGCTTTCTTATTCTCTATTTCATTTAGTTTTGCCCTAATCTTTGTTATTTCCTTCTTTCTACTTCCTTTAGATTTAGTTTATTGTTGTTTTTCCAGGTCCTCCAAGTGTGCAGTTAAGTCGTCAATTTTAGCTCTTTCTTCTTTTATTATATATGTATTTATGGCTATGAACTTCCCTCTCAGGACAGCTTTCACTGCATCCCATAGGTTTTGATATGTTGTGCTGTCATTTTCATTAGTTTCAATGTAGTTACTGATTTCTTCTGAGATTTCCTCCTTGACCCACTGTTTGTCTAAGAGTGTGTTGTTTAACTTCCATATCTTTGTGCCTAATCTGATTCTCTGGCCCATAGTGATTTCCAATTTCATTCCATTGTTGTCAGAGAAATTACTTTGTGTAATCTCAATCTTTCTGAATTCATTGAGAGTTGTTCTGTGGCCTAGTATGTGGTTTATCTTGGAGTATGATCCATGTGCACTCGAGAAGACTGTAAATCCTGCTGTATTTGGTTGTGGTGTTCTGTATATGTCTATTAAGTCCAGGTCCTCTAATGTATTGTTCAGAGTCTTTGTGTCTTTATTGATTCTCTCTCTAGATGTTCTGTCTAATGATGATAATGGTGTATTAAAGACCCCTGCTATAGTAGTAGAGGCATTTATTTCTCCACTTAGTTTTTCCAGTGTTTGCCTCATGTATTTTGAGGCACCCTGATTGGGTGCTTAAATGTTAATGATTGTTCTCTCTTCTTGAGAGATTACACCTTTTACTAGTATATAGTGTCCATCTTTGTCCCTTACAATAGTTTTGCATTTAAAGTCTATTTAGTCTGATATTAGAGTAGCTACTCCTGCCCTTTTTTGGCTATTGTTAGCTTTTAACATTGTTTTCCAGCCATTCACTTTCAGCCTCCTTGAATCCCTGTGTCGAAGGTGGGTTTCTTGTAGACAGCATATAGATAGATCATATTTCCTTATCCTTTCTGCCAGTCTGTGTCTCTTGAGTGATGAATTTAATCCATTAACATTTAGTGTTATTACTCGCAATGAATTTCTTACTTCAGCCATATTTTCTTTGGGTTAATGTATGTCATATGTTGTTTTTATTTCTTCTTGTCTTTTTAGTTGTTTTTAAACTCTCCTCCAACTCTCTCTCCCTTGTTTTTTCCTTTCAACTTGTAGAACTTCCTTTAGTATTTCTTGAAGTGCATGTTTCTTATAGGCATACTCTCTTAATTTCTGTTTATCTGTGAAGATTTTGAACTCTCCATTATTTTTGAATTCCAGTTTTCCTGGATAGGGAATTCGTGGCTGGAAGTTTTTTCTTTTAGTAATTTGACTATGTCATACCACTGTCTTCGTGCCTCCATGGTTTCAGATGAGAAATCAGCACTTAATATTATTGTGCTTCCCTTGTATGTGATGGTTCTCTTTTCTCTTGCTGCCTGGAGTATTTTCTCGTTGTCTTGAACATTGGACACTTTGACAAGTATATGTCTTGGAGTTGGACTGTTGGGATTTATACTGTTTAGGGTGCACTGTGCTTCCTGGATCTGCACATCCATCTCTTTCAATATGGTTGGGAAGTTTTCAGCCATTATTTCCTTCAACACTCCTTCTGTTCCCTTTCCCTACTCTTCTCCTTCTGGGATGCCCATAATACCTATATTGTGCATTTTGTGTTGTCGGTTAAATCCCTGAGTCCCTCCTGGATTTTTTCTATCTTTTTGTCTATCTGATCTACTATCTGTTCGATTTCAGATGCATTGTCTTCCACATCACTAATCCTTTCTTCTGCCTGTTCAAATCTGCTGTTATGTGGATCCAGTGTCTTTTCTATTTCTTGGATTGTGCCATTGATCACCATCATATCTGTTACCTTTTTATGTATGTTTACAGTTTCTTCAGTATGTTCTCCCAGTGTCTTCTTAATATCCTTAATCTCTTCCTTCACTTCATTAAGTTGGCCCATGATATTTGTTTGGAAAGCTTTGATTAGTTGTTCAATGTTCTCTTCCTGGTTTTCAGTTTGTTCATTGGACTGGTCCATGTCTTCCTGTTTCTCAGTGTGGTTTGTAATTTTTTGTTTTCCTCTAGTCATCATTTTTTCTTGATGGGTTTATTCAGTTGATTAGCTTCTCTCTCTGCCCTAGAGTTTAATTAGCAGGTCGTTCTGTGTGTGTTTTAAGTTTTTTCTTTGGCAATTTTTCTTCTTATTTTGTTTCCTTGCTTCTTTCTATGTTCTCTTGAAGGCAAAAAATTGGGGCTTAAGGAATTGAAAGATGTAAGAAAGGAAGCAGGATAATAGTAATATTGATAAAAGTTACAAGAGTGGCTGTATAAGACTTAGTGAAGCGAATATTTAGCTCATGTAGGCAGTGTAGAGTAATAAGAAAAAAAAATGTAGTACCTACAATGGACTGGGAATCCAAATAGAGGAATATATATATAATGATTTAGAAGGCTAGAATGATGAAGAGGGAGAGAAAGAGTAAAGAAAGGGCTGAAAGGAAAAAATTAATATTAATTTTAAAAAGAAGAAAACAGAATAGATAGAATAGAAATTGACACCCTTACATTGTGGGCTAATGAAAAAATGTGGTAATAAGAACCACAACAGAAAGCAGAAGGCAGAAAGATGAAGGAAGGAAAAGAGATATCTTGGGATACAAAATCAATATATAGAGAGAATGGGAAATCACTGAATAAGAAGCACAGGAAAGAAGAGACAAGCTAGCAGCACCTAATTAAAAACTTTTTTTAAAATGAAAGAAAAAAGAAAGGGGAGAGGAAAAAGGAATGAAAAGCAAGAGACAACAAATAAATAGAGAAAAATCAAACCACACAAGCAAGCAGTCAAACAAATCTAAGGAAGAACAGTGTTCCTTCTTGGGCCCTTGTGGAACCTCTCAGCCTGCTTGTATTTATCAATCAATTGCCCTGCAAGATTCTATCTGCAGGTTTTGAGGTAGATTTTAGCTATAAAACTAAATTAAAAAGAAAAATTCATTTTTTTTAATTTTTTAAAGTGACTGTTTTTTTGCAAAATTAGGGACCCAAAATATGTCCTATTCTAGACCACTCCCTTCACCGAGGGGATCCTAACTAGGCTCATGGACAGTAATCAAGCACTTCTCACTTCCTAGCCTCCCCAGGGCAGCTGAATCTCTGATGCTAGTCAGTGCAGAATGATAAAAATGGCTGACTCCGTCCCCTCTGGAGTCAAGCCTCAGTGTCACTGGGCTGTTGGGTAAATCAGGCTTCCTCAGTAGATTATCCTCTCCCCTCAGCCTATCACTGCTTCAAGCCAGCTTTTTTGCTCCCCAAAGCTATTAGGGGTTCCAGGCAGCCAAATCGACAGAAAGAAAACCCCTCTCCACCTTCTGTCAGAACCCTTCCCCTCTCAGAGTATGTTCCCTCTCACTGGTTTGCCAGCAGTGGTTGAGGCATATCCCTGGGAAGCTAGGTAAATCAACCTTCCTCAGCAGATTTGCCACTCCCCTCAACCTGGTCCTGCTTCAAGCCAGCTATTCTGTTCCCCAAAGCTGCAAGGGGTTTCAGGCAGCAAAATCCACAGAAAGGAAAGTCCTCTTGACCCTCCACCAGAATCCTCCCACTCTCAGAGTACACTCCCTCTCACTGGGTTGCTGCCAGGAGTTGCGGCTCAAACCAGTCTTTTCCCCAAGGGTGGGGCTCAGCTGTTTGTGTTAGCTTCCATGGGCAAGGTTAAAACTCATGAATCTCTACCGAGCAATCCACACCACCAAGGTGCCTCCAAATAGATGTCCCAAGCCTCTCGCTCCATGCACCCACAGCACAGACCCCTGGGCAGGACTCTGTCCCCAATCTGCCATCCTCAGAGAGCTAGTCAGCGAGTGCCCTCCTAAACTGATGCCATCTTGCCTCCCTTAATTTTTGAGTTTGAAACTTGTTTTTTAAAAGTGTTGCTAAATCAAGATAAGTGCATTGAAGTCAATGAAACATGTATTTAACTCAGTTTGCAATACTAAACAACACTGTAGTTTCATAGTTTTATATAAAAAATTTACTTTTTAAAAAATGTTTTATTAGAAAAGTTATGAGTTTACAAAACAATCATACATAATGTAGAGGATACCCATACATCAACCTACCACCAACACCTTGCATTGTTGTGGAACATTAGTTGCAAATGATGAAAGAGCATCATCAAAATGTTACTGCTAACTATGTACATTGCCTTTTGCTTCAAATTCATGACATAAAGAAAAAATTATCTGACAAGGTTGAAATGTGGATCCAAGTGTGGATAACTTTTCTCCAATGATGCAATTTCTGACCATGTACCACTATTCACTGTTTCAGCCCTTGCTTCATTTATTTAATTTAAAATTTTATTATTTGTATCAATATTACAATTTATTCCATTAACAATAACAATAATAGATCTGTTTGTGGTTACAGTCCCCCCATTTTTTTTTCATTCCTGAATCTTGAGGGGTTTGGGCTGGTGTCTGCTCTGACTGCTTAATGATGAGAAGGGATGTAGATATTATGGGGAAAGGGAATGGAATTGTTTTGTTTGCAGTTGAATATACTCCTTGTTTTGGGGGTGGGGCTGGTCATCTTCATTTTGTTGGTTATCCAGGGCAGGCCCAAAGACCTTGACACTAGCAGTTGACCGTATCTGCTAGGTTTCAGGTTTCAATTCACATATGAACAATCCAAAGACTATCTGAGAACTATACTTAACAGGTAAATTGAAAATTATAGGTTCAGATGAAAACAGTAGGAGACAGTAGAAGAATCATTATTAGGGAATTTATAAATGAGTATACCAATGTTATTTTGGAGAAATAGATTTACATATGTTCCCAGATAAGGCACACTGAGGAGTGTTGATTTCATATGGCTATGGGCTTGCCTATGGTGACTGGATGTCTCTAGAGCCCTCAGGATCACTTTTGTGTGAGGGTTTGTTCACGGTAGCAATATGTAAAGTCTGGTTGAGATCTGCATAAACATAACCTGTGGAATGACTTCCCAACAGTTTGAAATCTCTTAGTGATAAAACAAACAAACAAACAAACAAAAAAACCTCTAATTTATTTAGTATTTATCCCTTTTAGGCAAGTTCTTTCTCCAAATGCATTCACTGATTATGCATGCTAATAATCCTCTGAGCCAAGGATGCTCATTCCTCGGAGCCATGTCCCATGTTGGAGGGAAGATGGTGAGTTTATTTGTAGAGTCTGGCTTAGAGAAAGACCATATTTGAGTAACAAGAAAGCTTTCAGGAGGTAACTCTTAGTCATTAATTATACTTAGATGTAATTTCACTATTAAAGGACTAAGGTTTATAAATGAAGCCTTAAAATTGAGAGCTAGCCTTTTTAGTCTGTTTACTGTATTAAGCAAGGCTTATATAATCTTATTTGATAAAGTAGTAGGACTTCCCCAGGAGAAATATTTAATAGTTTGTTACCTACTGTGTGGGCCCCTATCTGTCCTGAAAATATTCCTAGGGCAACCAGGATACCTTTATATCCTATAGAAGTACCTAGATGTATAATTTTCAAGGTGTTAAAAGACCCTGTCTGTTGGGATACATAACCATATCCCATCTTTACCTTCATATTAGGTGTCTGTTAATTGATAGGTAGAGACTTCCAGGAAGATGATGTTGGAGTAGGTAGGCAGGGCTCAACTACCTCACAAAAACAATGGATAGAGGGCAAAAAGCTGTCTGAGGGAGCTGCTTTGGGTATCTGTAGACCAGGAGAGTGCTATGCATGATCCAGGAGGGAGAGGGACAGAGAAACAAAGAACTCAATATGAAAACCAATATAGAATAAGTGAAACCAAGGGTCAAAGAGGACCCTTAACACAAAACAAAACAAAACCCTAGAGTAGAAAGAGACTCTAACCAACTAAGTAAGCCCAACAAGGTAAACAGATACCTAAATACCAGCAAAAAATTACAAGCCATTCTAAGAAACAGGAAAACTTGGTCCAGTCTAATGAACAAACTAAAAACAAGAAGAGATACAGAACATGGAATGACTAAACAAGGATGTCCAAAAAACTATCATGAATCAACTTAGTGAAGAGAAGGAAGAGAAAAAGGATATTAAGAAGACACTGGTGGGACATACAGAAGACATGATAAACATACATAAAAAATATAATAGATCTGCATAATATATCTTTTTTCATAGATGCATGAATATTACAGTATTTCTGTTAACCACAGTCCACAGGTCACACCAATTATATTTTCCCATGTTTCTCCACATTCCCACACCCTGCAATAGTGATGTATACCTGCTCTAGTTAACAGAAGGATAAAGATGTACTTTGTTGATAATGGGGGAGTATGGAAAATGTGCCAAATGTATGTTATGGACCATGGTTGGTGGTCATAGTCTGATGATATTATCCCGTAATCTGTAACAAATGTTCCACAGTGGTGTAGTGGTGTAGTGTAATGGTGAAGGGGTGTTGTATAGGCACTCTACACATGTGCATGATTGTTTTGTAAATTCACAACTTCTGTAATAAAAATATATATTTTAAAGTAATAACAGGGTGGGTTGGGGGATAAATACACCAAATGTAAAATATGGACTATAGTTAGTAGTAAGATTTTGATGATATTCTTTCATAATGTGCAACAAACGTTTTGCAACAATGCAAGATATTGGTGATGGGTTGATGTATGGGACCCCTGTATGATGTTGTTTATGTTTGTTTTGTACATTCACAACTTTTATTATACACTTATTGCACTTCAATTAAAAAAGTGAAAAATATAATAGATCTGATGGTGATAAAAGGCACAATGCAAGAAATTAAAAATATGCTGGAAGCACATAACAGCAGACTTGAATAGGCAGAGGAAAGAATTAGTGACATCAAAGATAGAACATCTGAACTCACACAAATAGTAGAACAGATACATAAAAAGGTAGAAAAATTCAGCAGAGACTCAGGGAATTGAATGACAACATGAAACACAAACATATGCATTATAGGCATTACAGAGGGAAAAGAGAAGGGAAAGGGGAGCAGAAAGTGCTGGAGGAAATAATGGCTGAAAATTTCCCAACTCTGTTTAGGAACATAGATGTTCGGGAAGTGCAGCACACTCCAAACAATATAAATCCTAACAGGCCTGCCCTGAGACATATACTTATCAAATTGTCAAAAGCTCAAGACAAAGAGAGAATTCTGAAAGCAGCAAGAGAAATGAGATCTATCACATATAAGGGAAGCTTGAAAAGATCCACTGATCTCTCATCTGAAACCCTGGAGGTGAGAAGGCTGTGGTATGAGTAAAGGTGCTAAAAGAAGAAAAACAAAACAAAACAAAACAAAGAAAAACCTGCCAGCCAAGAATTCTGTATCCAGTCAAGCTGGCATTCAAAAATGAGGGAGAGTTCAAAATATTCACAGATAAACCAAAATTAAGAGAGTTTGTCAACAAGAGACTGACCCTTCAAGAATGGAGTGCTGCAGGTGGAAAGAAAAAAGAAAGAAAGAGAGGATTGGAGGAGAGTGTAGAAAGGAAGATTATTAGTAAAAGGAAATAAAAGGATAAAAAGAGAATTAAAAACAAAATGTGATATATATAAACTTAAAGAAAGATGGTTAATGTAAGTACTGCCTTGACAGTAATAACATTGAATGTTAATAGATTAAACTCTCCAAAACACATAGAATCACAGAATGGATAAGGAAATATAACCCATCTATGTGCTGTCTACAAGAAACACACCTTAGACCCAGGGACGCAAGGAGGCTGTAAATGAAGGGTTGGAAAATGATTTTACATTCAAACAATAACCAAAAAAGGCAGGAGTAGCTATACTTACATCAGACAAAATAGACTTTAAGTGCAAATTGACAGGTAGAACATGAATTATACGCCTACCTTGGTTCTCATGTAAAGTTTTTCACAGGTATTTTTAAGAGAAGCCTCAGAGTAAAACAGTATAGCAGACAAGGAAATTTGTTTCTGTAGCCTATAACATTTTTCTAAAAAAAAAAAAAAAGCTCTGTTCCCATAACCTCTCCCTCCCCCATTTTTGACATTTACACTCTAGATGAAACTGGTTCTTTAACAGAGTATGTTAGTTAAGAAAAGTGCAGAGAAGTGAATGAAATATGTATTTTACTTAGTTTGCAAAAGCAACATTTCAAATTCACAGCTTTTTAGATGAAACTTGTATTTTTAAAGTGATAATAAGTCAAGTATATTGAAGTCGATGAAACATGTGTTCTACTCAGTTTGTGAAACTAAGCAACATATCAAAATCACAGTTCTTTAGATGCAACTTGTGTTTTAACTGTGTGGGTCAAGAGAAGTGTATAGAAGTGAATGAAACATATATTTAACTCTGTTTGTGACACTAAACAATATAGAAGTTTGAAGCTTTATATAAATCCTTTCAACAATCTTTCTAACTCAGGTTTAGTGTAGAGAAGATAGTGAAACATGAGTTGAAACCAAATATTAACCCTTACACTAACACTAGCCCTAACTCTAACACTAACATACTAAATTTCAGAAATTAGTCATCTTAGCAGATTCACAGCTTTCATCTGAAACTTCAGTTTAATAGTGTTAGAAGGTCAAGATTAGTGCATAAAAGTCAGTGAAAATATATTTTACTTAGTTTTTGAAATTAAGCAAAATATCAGATTCACAGCTTTCTAGATAAAACTTGTGTTTCAATAGCAAAAATAAGTCAACATAAGTGCATAGAATTGAGTGAAACGTAAACTAAAGAAGATAGCAGTTTCACAGTTTCTAAGTGAAACTTACTTTTCAACATTTACTAACTCATGTTTAGTACAGGGAAGATAGTGATATTTGAGTTGGATCCAAATCCTACCCTAACTCTAACCCTAACCCTAAAACTATCCTAACTCAGAGACAAATCCTGAGCAAATTCACAGCATTCTGGGTGAAACTTGTGTTTTAACGGTGTTAAAGAGCCAGAATAAGTGCATAGAAGTCAATGTACCATTGATTTAACCCAGTTTGTGGAAATGAACAGCATAGCAGCTTTGAAGCGTTCTACATGAAACGTACTCTTCAACATTCTTACTAATTCATGTTTTGTGCAGAAAAGACAGTGAAATTTGAGTTGAATCCAAATACTAACCCTAATCATAACCCTAACCAAAACACTGTGCTACTCTCAGTTTCTGAAACTAATCATCTTAGCAGATTCACAGCACTCCAGATGAAACTTGGATTTTTAACAGTGCTAGTAAGTCAAGGTAAGTGCATAGCAGTGAATGAAACATATTTAACTCCGTTTGCAAAATGAAACAAAATAGTTTCGCAGCTTGTAAGTTAACTTATTTGTCAACATTAATAGTAGCCCAGATTTAGTGCATAGAAGAGAATGAAAGATTATTTGAAACAAAATCCTAACCCTAATCCTAACCAAAATTGTTTCCAAAACTAAGCAACATAGCTGGTTCACAGCCTTCCAGGTGAAGCTACATTTGAACAGTTTAACTACATCAGATTCATTATATACAAGTCAGTAAAAATTATCTGGAAACCCTAATTTAATCCTAACCCTAATCCTAAAACACACACTATTCTAACCAGTTTCTGAAATTAAGCTACATTATGATTCATAGTTTTCTAGGTGAAACTTGAAGTCAAGTGCCAAACTAAGTCAAGGAAAGTGCATAGAAGTCAATGAAACATGTATTTCACTCAATTCTGAAACTAAGCAACAATGTAGACTCACAGCTTTCTAGATAAAGCTTGTTTTCAAAAGTGTGACTATGTCAAGATAAGTGCATTGCAGCCAATGAAACATGTATTTCACTGAGATTCCAAAACCAAGCAACATAGCAAATTCATAGCTTTCTGAGTCAAACCTGTAACTCAAAAATGTCACTAAGTCATTTTTCTTGCATAGAAGACAGGGAAGCACATCTTGAAATGATAACCCTAATGTGCATTCTAACCCTAACCCTAACCCTAATACTATCCTACCTAGTTTCAGAAACTAAGCAACATAGCCAATTCACAGGTTTTTAGATGAAGTTTTTGTTTTAATGGTGTCATTAAATCAAAATAGGTGCATAGTAGTAAATGAAACATGTATTTCACCCAATTTCTGAAAGAAATCAAAATAGCTGATTCACAGCTTTCAAGGAGAAACTTGTGTTTTAAGTGTCACTGAGTCAAGATAAGTACATAGAAGTCAATGAAACATGTATTTCACTCAGTTTCTAAAAGTAATGAACATAGCAGATCACAGCTTTCTAGGTGAAACACATTTCAGCAATGTTAATATATTAGGTTGATTACATAGAAGTCATAGGGGATAGGGGTTGTCCCTAGCTATATGGTACCTGGTCCTGGCATGCTTAGGGCAGGTACATAGTGGCATGAATTGTGAAGTCCCATAAGAGAAGTGGATGGAGTGTAAACTTAATCAGCTGCTTGAGAAAGGAACTCACAGGCCTCTTCTAGCCAGGGCTTCAAAACTGAGTCAAGAGGATTGTAGAAACTCCAACATTTAGTGCTTCTACCAACTATTAACCAAGCATGAACAGTCTGAAACAACTATTTGGAAACTTTGGAGGCCAGTAGAATGCTGTACAACATCCAGGGAAGAGTAGGAGGAAAAGTCTGGTAAATGATGGTAAAGACTAGCAAATTGCACTCTCTACATGGCAGTTACTGGCATCCATCCCCCAATCTTACAGCAGATTATCATTGGGCCAGCCCCTGGCTAGCTTTCTGATGACAGAAAGAGACATAAAAATCTTCTTTCATAAGACCAATGGTGGGCATTGCTGATCACTGATCACAGTTTTTGTTTAGTGACTGAGGTCCTGGCTTTGAGAGCAGCCATTTTTTTCCAATCCACCCCATACAAAGGTGGTGGAGAAGACTTTAAAATGCTATGCTTCCTCAGGGCCACAGGGGACAGTTAGTTGAAGGGCTGCATTTTCTGGATAGTCCAATAAAGCACAGCTTTTGAGAGTTGTGGAGGAAACTCTTGGCACTCTTCCTTATTGTCTCCCCAGTGCATTTTGGAATCAATCTGCCCCACCTTCCTGGGTCCCTTGTCCTGTTTTGACAGAGAAAAACTGACTTGGGAAAGTCCTTTCTGGTATGCTACTCTTCCCAGAATTTGCCTTCCAGGCAAAAGCAGCTCGAGACAATGAAAAGAGTGTAAGAAACTATAGAGATAGACAGCAGCATCAAAGACTTGCCAGCTTCACACACCCTGGAAAAGGAAGTCTGTATCCTGGAAACAGAGGGGATGACCAAACTCCTGTAAACAGTGGAACTCCAAAACAACTCACAAGCAAAAATGTAGGGGAAGACACAGTCCCAGACAGGGAAAACCCAGTACACTACATTCACCTTGGTCAGATCTTCCTGATAGGAGGGCTAAAGTTCAAGAAAATCTGTGTCTTATCACCAGTTGGTTACAAAATCAAGAAACACACATCTTAGGGAATAAATCCCAGAGATAACATTGACAATATTAAAGTGTACAGTATGCAACAAAAGAGTGTATGACAAAGAAACAGGAAATGGTCTATCCAAAGGAAGAGGATAAAAAGCCAGAAAACACCAACAAAGAAAAGAATCTGGACATAGAAAATGACATCAAAGTAGGTAGGCAGATCTTGACACTCTCACAAAAAGTAATGGAGAAAGGGCAAGGACCTGTTTGAGTGAGCTGCTTTGGATATATATATAGAATGGGAAAATGCTCTGCATCAGCCATGAGAGAACTGGACAGATAAAGAAGCCAAAGGAAACCGTGAGCTGCTCACCCTTGTGGCTGGTAATGGCACATATACCCTATCATCACGACAAATAGCCTCAGTGGAGCCCCTGGTTTGCTGTTGCCAATGGAGTGTGAGAGAGTGTATCCTGGGAGGAAGAAGGATCTTACAGAGAGTGGAGAGTGGTTTCTTTGCAGTGAGCTTGGCCAGCTGAGACCCTTTGTATCTCAGAAGGGACCCCAACCTGACAGGGAGAAGGGAAGAGGCATCTGCTGAGACAGGCTGTCACACTCAGCTTCCTTGGGAGAAAGAGGAACTAGATTAGAGAGGGGGTGCATACAGGCACCTAATCAGCAGGGCTCTGGCAAACTGTTAGAAGTCTAACCTGCCTGAGGGAAAGAGGGGTGTGAATAGAGCCAGATAAGCTTTCTGAAAAAGAATTAACCTGTGATTGGGTTGTTGAGTTCATCTATTTCTTCTTTCATCAATGTCGGCTGTTTGTGGGTTTCTAGAAACTTGTCCATTTCCTCTAAATTGTCATTCTTGTTGGCATATAATTTTTCAAAGTATCCTCTTATGATACTCTTTATTTCTGTGGGGTCAGTAGTGATATCACCCTGCTCATTCCTTATTTTATGTATCTGCATCTGTTCTCTCTTTTTCTTTGTTAGTCTGGCTAAGGGTTTGTCAATTTTGTTGATATTCTCAAAGAACCAGCTTTTGGTTTCTATATTGTTTCCAGTGCTTTCTTATTCTCTATTTCATTTAGTTCTACCCTAATCTTGGTTATTTCCTGCTTTCTACTTCCTTTAGGTTTAGTTTGTTGTTGTTTTTCCAATTCCTCCAAGTGTGCTGTTAGGTCTTCAATTTTAGCTCTTTCTTCTTTTTTAATATATGAATTTATGGCTATGAACTTCCCTCTCAGGACTGCTTTCGCTGCATCCCATTGGTTTTGATATGTTGTGTTGTTGTTTTCATTAGTTTCAAGGTAGTTACTGATTTCTTTTGAAATTTCCTCTTTGACCCACTGTTTGTCTAAGAGTGTGTTGTTTAACTTCCATATCCTTGTGCCTAACCTGTTTCTCTGGCCCTTATTGATTTCCAACTTCATTCCGTTGTGGTCAGAGAAATTACTTTGTATAATCTCAATCTTTCTGAATTCATTGAGTGTTGTTTTGTGGCCTAGCATGTGGTCTATTTTGGAGTATGTTCCATGTGCACTGGAGAAGAATGTAAATCCCGCTGTATTTGGGTGTAGTGTTCTGTATATGTCTATTAAGTCCAAATCTTCCAATGTATTGTTGAGTGCCTTCGTTTCTTTATTGATTCTCTGCCTAGATGTTCTGTCTAATGATGATAGTGATGTGTTGAAGTCCCCTGCTATAATTGTAGAGGAATTTATTTCTCCTCTTAGTTTTTCCAGAGTTTGCTGCACGTATTTTGAGGCACCTCAATTAGGTGCGCAAATGTTGATGATTGTTCTCTCTTCTTGAGAGATTACTCCTTTTACTAATATGTAGTGACCATCTTTGTCTCTTAAAATAGTTTTGCATTTAAAGTCTATTTTGTCTGATATTATAATAGCTACTCCTGCCCTTTTTTTCTATCTTACATTTTCTGTTGTTATTCTTTCATCCCATCTCTTTTTGTTTGACTTTCAATTTTTTTGTTTTTATTTCTTTCTTTTTTATCTTCTTTCCTTTTTTTTTCTGTTTTTATTCTTTCTTTTCCTCTCTTCTCATCTTTCCAGCCTCTTAATTCTTTCTATATATTTTTCTCTATTTTGTTTCTTGTTTTATTGTTTCTGCTCCACTTTTTTTTTTTTTTTTTTTACCGGGAGGTACCGGGGATCGAACCCCGGTCTCTCCATATGGTAGACGGATGCCGAACCCTTTGAGCCACATCTGTTTCCCCTCTGTTCCACTTTTTAATTTTTATTCCTTTGTACTTATGATTTTTTACTCATGTTAATTATTTATTTTCCTGGGTCTAGTATGGTTCCTTTCCTACCTTTTAAAAAATTATTATTACTATTCTTCTTCTCTTCTAATCTCAATCATTTTTTCTGGTCCTAATATTTCTTTCAAGGGAACACAGACAATAGCAAGAAAATAGAATAAGAGGAAGGAAGTATCAAAGAGAAACCTTACCACTCACATAAAAACAACAGAGAAATAAAATGCTAAAGTAGAAAGAGAAGCTAACTGTATTAGCTAGCCAAAGGGGTGCTAATGTAAAATACCAAAAATGGGTTGGTCTTTATAAAGGGTATTTATTTGGGGTAGAAGTCCACAGATACCAGGCCATAAAGCTTTAAGTTTCTTCTCTCACCACAGTCCATTGCCACATGTTAGAGCAAGAGAGTTGCCGGCATTTGCCAGGGTTCAGGCTTCTGGGGTTCCTTTCTTCCCGGGGCTGCATTTCTCTCCGGGCTTAGCTCCTGTTTCCTCCACAAGGTCAGCTGTAGACGATCAGGCGAACGGCTTGCTTCTCTTCTCCTGAGGCCTTCATTCCAATATCAAAACTGCTTCTCAAAAGACTGCTTCAACTGTCCTTTGCCTTGCCTTTTATATTCGATTCCCCACCCACCAAGGGGTGGGGCTCAATGCCCTAATCCTAACCTAATCATGCCCAGATTAACAGATCAGTTTACAAGCATGATTCAATTATATTTTTGGAATTCATAATTATATCAAACTGCCACACTAACCAACCAAATAAGCCCATCAAGATAAACAGATGCTTGACACCAAAAAAAAAAAAAAAAAAAAATTACAAGCCATACTAAGAAACAGGAAGACATGTCCCAGCCTAATGAACAAACTAAAAAACAGGAGGAAATGCAGAATATGGAACAAGTAATCAGAGACATCCAAAGCCTTTATAAAACTGATCTTAAAAATGCTCAAGGATTGTCTTAAGTCTTTGGGCTGTCCATGAGCCAGCTGGGCCCTGAATCTCAGTGTAGTTGCAACACCTACTCTCCAGTTCATTGGATTCACCCAGGACAACTAACAAGCAGGTGATGATGGACAACCACCATACCAAGTAACCGAGAGAGAATACAACTGCAAGCAAGAGAGTCCTATCTATCAGCCATATGGGACTGAAGCTCCCTCTCAATTAGAAGTGGAGTGGGCCTCACCATCCCAGAATCCTCAGGATTGGGGAACGAACTAGGAACTAAAGTTGACTTACTGGTATTCTAGTATAGACTTATTGTGATTCTAGTAATGGAAGAAATTATATCATTTATGTGGAGGTAGTGGCCACTGGGGGTTCTGAGGGCAGGGAGAGGGAAAAACAGTTATAATATAGGGGCATTTTGGGGACTTGGAATTATTCTGAATGACACTGCAATGACAAAGGCAGGCCATTATATGTCGCCATAACCTACAGAATTGTGTGGGAGAGAGCGTAAACTACAATGTAAACTTTAATCCACACTTAGTGGCAATGCTCCAAAATGTGTTTGTCAATTGTAATGAACGCATCTCACTAATGAAGGATGCTGTTAATAGGGGAAAATGTGGGAGGTGAGGAGAGTGGGGGATATGGGAATCCACTATATTTTTATGTGACATTTGTGTAATCTAAGTATCTTTTAAAATTTTTGTAAAAACAAAAAATAAATTAAAAAAAATGCTCAAGGAAATGAAGGAAAATACAGAGAAAGAACTAAAGAAAGAATACCAGGAAAACAATGAATGAGCAATATGAGAATCTCAATAAAGAGAGAGAAATATTAAAAAGGGACCAAACAGCAACACTAATGTTGAAGACCACAATAACTGAAATGAAAAAAAAAAGAAAAAATACAGGAGGGTTTTAAAAGCAGATTGGAGCTGGTAGAAGAAAGAATCAATAAACTCAAAGACAATTGAAATGAGTCAATATGAGGAGAACAAATAAAAAATGAATTATAAAAAAGCAAAAATAGCCTAAGATACCTCTGAGATACCATCAAAGAATACCAATATGTGCATTATTCTTGTCTCATAAGAAAAAGAAAGAGAAAGGAGAAGAAGGAATATTTTTAAAATAATGACAAGGAATTTCCTAAACTTAGCAAAAGACATGAATTTTCACATCAAAGAAGCCCAGAGAACACCAAGAAAGATAAACATGAAGAAACATGAATATAAACACCTTTTCTTATATTGATCACTCTATTGAATGACAAGGACAAGGAGAGAGTTCTGAAAGCTGCAAGAGAAAAACAACATGTTATGTACAATGGAGTGCTAATTAGAGTGCTGATTTATCATCAGAAACCATGGTGGCAAGAAGGCAGTGGGCTGAAGTGCTGAAAGAAAACAACTGCTTACCTAGAATTTTATATCTAGCAAGTCTTTCTTTCAAAAGTCAAGGAGAGATTAAGAATTCCCAGATAAACAAAACTGAGGGGGTCTATCACCATTAGACCTGCCCTACAAACAATGCTGAAGGGACTTCTTCAGACTGAAAAAAAAAAAGGGCAGTAGACAGTGGTCAAAATGGCATAAAGAAACAAAGACTTGCAGTAAAGGTAACCATTTAGGTACTATAAATGCCAATATTATTATGTTGTATTATTTGGCCTGTAACTCCACTTCTAAATTCCTACAGGTACTAAAATGCATTAAAATGATAAATTTATGGCTTCAGACATACAATGTACAAAGATATAAATAGTAACAATTTTTAAAAAGGTGAGGGATCTGAGGGATATAGGAAAAGTATGTGTATGTTAATGAAGTAAAGTTGGTATCAAACCAAATACGATTGTTATATATTTAGGATGTTAAATTTTAACCCCATGGTAACAACAAGGAAAAGATATGAAAAATATATCTGGATAGATAAGAGAAGGCCCTTATTATGGTCAACACAAAAAAAATCAAACAAATATGAAAGTAAGCATTAACAGAAAAATTGAGTGGAAAAAGGAAATAGAAGGCTAAATAGCAAAATGACAGAAGAAAGTCCTCATTATCAAATAGTGGCTTTAAATGTAAATGGACTAATCTGTATAGTCAAAAGGCAGAGATTGGCAGAATGGATTAAAAGGCAAGATCCAATTATATGCTGTCTGCAAGAGAATTACCTTTAATTTAAAGACACAAGTGAAATTGAAAGGATGGCAAAAATATACCATGCAAGTAGCAATCAAAAGAGTTGGGACGCTATACTAATATCAGATAAAATAGATTTTAAGTCTCAAACAGCTACAAAGGATTCAAATATCCATTAAATACTGATAAAGGGGTCAATTTCAAAAGAATATGTAACAATTATGACTATATATAGTGAACAGCAGTGCTCCAATATGTATGAAGCAAATAATGACATATTTGAAGGGAAAAAGTGATGGTTTTACATTAATAATAGGAGGCTTTAATACATCGCTTTCAATAATGGATAGAACATCAGCCAGAAGATCAGTAAGGAAGGGCAAGACTTAAAAAATATTCTAAATGAACTAGACCAACAGACATACATAGAACACTTCATGGAAGAACAACAGAATACACATTCTTCCTAAGTCACAAAACAAGTCTCGATAAATCCACAAATAGTGAAATCATACAATGTATCTACTCCAACTACAACAGAAGAAGGTAGAAATCAGTAATAGAGGGAGAAATGGAAAATTCAGAATAAGTGGAAATTAAACAACATACTATTTTTTAACAAATCAATTTTATTGATACATACTAATAAAGGACAAATCCATCCAAAGTGTACAATCAATGGTATTAGGTAAAATCATATAGTTGTGCATTCATTGCTCCAATCATTTCTTGAGCATTTTCATTATTCCAGTAATAATAATAATAATAATAATAATAATAATAATAATAATACAAAACAAATCCACAAAACAAGCAAACAAAACTCATCACCTTCCAATCTCTCTATGCTTCCCTGCCATACATAGCTGCTATTCTGTTTCCTTCTTTCAGGTATATTTGTATTTATATTTTGTGAAAACTGTCTAATATACGCAATATCACCCATATTCATATTTTACATGAGGTTTCACTATATTATACACTCCTGAGTTACATTTTTTAGCTTTCCTTCTAGTAATACCTTTCAACCACTGTCATACCTATATAATAGCTCCGCTAGCCACAAACAGCAAGATGTGCTTTCACCACTTTTTGAAAGATTTACAAGGAACCTTTTAACCAATTCTGCACAGATTACCCATCAGCTTTCCATTCTCGACTCTCCTTCTATTTTCTGGTGACCTATATTCTAATTATTAACTCCATGAATTTATACAGCATATTTAGTTCATGTTTGTGCAATCATACAGTATTTGACCTTTTGTTTCTGTCTTGCTTCACTCAACATAATGTCTTCCAGGGTCATCCATGTTGTCATATGCATCATGACTTCATTTTTTTCTTACCACTGCATAATATTCCTTTGGGGGAATACACCACAACTTGCTTATCCATTAATCAGTTGATGGACCCCTGAGCTGTTTCCAACTTTCAGCTAACATGAGTAATGCTGCTATGAACAGTGTGCATATGTCAATTTGTGTTTTTGTTCTTAGTTCTTCTGGGTATATACCTAGCAATTGTATTGCCAGGTTCTACGGCAAGTCTATATTCAACTTCCTTAGGAACTGCCAAACAGCCCCCCAGAGTGACTATACCAGTCTACATTTCAACCAACAATGAATAAGCATTCCTATCTCTCCACATTCTCTCCAACATTTACAGTTTTCTGACTTTTTAATATTGGCCAGTCTAATAGGTGTGAAAATGATATCTCACTGTAGCTTTGATTTGCATTTCCCTATTTGCTAGTGATGAACATTTTTTTATATGCTTCTTCACCATTTGTATTCTTCTTTGGACAATTGTCTTTTAAAGTCTTTTGTCCATTTTGTAATCAGATAGTTTGTCTTTTTGTTGTTGAGTTGTATGATCTCATTATATACCATGGATATAAAACCCTTATCAGGTATGTGATTGCCAAATATTTTCTCCCATTGACTTAGCTGCCTTTCCACCCTTTTGACACAGTCCTTTGATGTACAAAAATGGTTAATTTTGAGGAGGACCTAATTGTCTATTTTTTCTTTTATTGCTTGTGCTTTGGGTGTAAGGTTTAAGAAGCTACTGCCCACCACAAGATCTTGAAGATATTTTCCTACATTTTTTCTAATAGCTTTATGGTTGTTGCTTTTATATTTAAGTCTTTAATACATTTTGAGTTAATTTTTGTATAAGATGTGAGATAGTGGCCTCCTTTCTTTCTTTCTTTTGGATATGGATATTCAGTTCTCCCAGAACCATTTGTTGAATAGCACGTGTGGTGATGGGAGGGAAATTTATAGCTCTAATTGCTTACATTAAAGAAGAAAAAAACCTCAAAGCAAAGACTTAACCTGGAAGAACTAGAAAAAAGAGAACAAACTAAACCCAAAGCAAGAAGAAGGAAAGAAATAATAAAGATTAGTTGAGATAAATGAGCTAAGGAACAAAAAAATAGAATAAACAAAACCAAATGTTGGTTCCTTGTAAATATCAATAAAATTGACAAAACTTTAGCAAGACTAATGAAGAAAAAGAGAGAAAGGATACCTATAATGAAAATCAGAAATGAAAAGGGGGACATTACTACCAATACTGAAGAAATAAAAAGGACTATAAGAGTATACTATGAACAACTGTACACCAATAAATTAGATAACCTAGGTAAAATGGAGCAATTCTTAGAAAAATACAAACTACTTATAATCACTCAAGATGATATAGAAGACCTCAACAAATGAATAAATAGTAAAGAGATTGAATTGGTCATCAAAACCTTCACAGGAGAATTTTATCAAGCATTCCAAGAAGACTTAACTCCAGTCTACTCAAATTCTTCCAAAAATTGAACAAGAGGCAGTTAATGGTGGGGGATTGTGGGAAGATGGCATCAGAATATCAGGCAGTGCTCAATATCTCACAAAAGCAATGGAGAAAGAGTCAAAAGCTGTATGAGGGACCTGCATTGGGGGTTAGCAGACCAGGACAGTGCTACACAACTCCCAGGAAGTTGAAGGACAAAGAGAGAAGAATCTGGAACAACAAACCTGAATTGCCAAGACTGTGCAGTGTCCAGGAAGGGCTCCCCTCTCCCACTCCCAAGATATTAAGCTGAGATAAAACTCCTGGCTCACTGCAGCTGACTGAAAGGGCAACAGGCATCTTCCTCCCTGTCAGTGGTTTCAAGGAAAAAGGGAGAGAGAGAGAGTTGGGGACTTTTCTTCAGTGAATTCAGCCAGCATATCCCACTTTGAATCTGTGCTCTGGAAATTCAACACAGGAACACAGGAAAGCTGAGAATGAAACACCTATGTGGAAAGGTGTGCTGATGAGTGTCATCTGCTTATCAGTCTGGATATTGCATGGACAAAAACTTTTCAGTTCTCTCTGTATCCTAATTCTTGGAAGAAAATCTGGACCCCATTAGTAAGTCCCAATTTTGATAACTTAAGCTGGGCACTTTTAAAGACTTAGAATAAGTTGAACCAAATATCAAAGAAGAGCTGGGTGAAAAAACAATAGGCAAGAGAGAGAAATGTCCACCAGAGTAAATTCACCAACATATTCAGATGCTTAGACAACAGCAAAAATTTACAATCCATAGTAAGTAACAGGAATAGATAGCCCAGCCAAAGGAACAAACTAAATCCTGAAGAGACACAGGATTTAAGACAATTAATCAGTGATAATCACATAACTCTCCTAAATCAATTCAAAGAACAAAGAAAATATAATGAAAGAAATAAAAGATATTAAGAAGAAACTAGGTGAGAAAAAAGAACAATTTGAAAGACTGCAAAGAAAAGTAACAGACCTTATGGGAATGAAAGACACGATGGATGAGATTAAAATATATTAGAGGCACAAAAGAGCAGATTTGAATTGCTCAAAAACAGAATTAGTGATTTTGAAGACAAAACATCTGAACTGGAAAAGATAGGAGAAAATAAAGAGAAGATAATGAAAAAAATGGGAGTCTCAGGGAAATGAAAGACAATGCGAAATGCACAAAAATTCATATTAACAGTGTCCCAGAAGGAGAAGAGAATGGAAAGGGGACAGAAAGAATATTTGAGGAAATAATAATGCAACCCTTATGAAAGACATAAACAACAATATCAAAGAAGGACAATGCAACCAAAACAGAATAAATCCAGATAGACCTACTCTGGGACACCTATTATTCAGAATGACAAATATCAGAGATAAACAGAAGATTCTGAAAGCAGCAAGAGAAAGGCAAATCATCACATACATGGGAAACTCAATAAGATTAAGTGCCAACCTCTCATCAGAAACCATGGAGGAGAGAAGAAAGTGGTAGATGTATTTAAGATGCTGAAAGAGAAAAACTGCCAGCTAAGAAATCTGTATCTGACAAAACTGTACTTCAAAAATGAGGGAGAAAAAAGCACATTACTTGGAGGGGCAAGATGGCGTTGGTTTAGGAGGGCACTTGCTGACTCGCTCTCTGAGGACAGCTGATTGGGGACAGGGTCCTGCCTGGGGGTCTGTGCTGTGGGCGCATGGAGCAAGAACCTTGAGGACATCTATCTGGAGGGAGCTCGACACTGCTCAGGAGTGATTTGAGTTTTAACCCTCCCTGTGGTGGTTAACACAGATGGCTGAGCCCCACCTTCAGGGAAAAAGGCTGGTTGGAACTGTGACTCCTGCCAGCAATCCAGTGAGAGGGAACGTTCTCTGACAGTGGGAGGGTTCTGGTGAAGGGTTGAGAGGGGATTCCTTTCTGTGGATTTGGCTGTCTGGCACTACTTGCAGCTTTGGGGGACAAAATAACTGGATTGAATCAGCATCAGGCAGAGGGGAGTGGCGAATCTGCTGAGGAAGCCTGATTTACCCAGCAGCCCGGTGACACTGAGGCTTGGCTCCAGAGAGGGCGGAGTCAGGCATTTTTATCATTCTACACTGACAAGATTCAGCTCCCCTGGGGAGGCCAGGAAGTGGGAAGTGCTTGATTAGTTTCCACGAGCCTAGTTAGGGTCCCCTCGGTGAAGGGGGTGGTCTAGAAGAGGACTTCTTTTGGGTCCCTTATTTCACCAAAAAAAAAAAAGACAGTCACTTTAAAAAATAAAAAATGAAATTTTCTTTTTAATTTAGTTTAATAGCTAAAATATACCTCAAAACCTGCAGATAGAACCTTGCAGGGCAATTGATTAATGAATACAAGGAGGCTGAGAGGTTCCACAAGGGCCCAAGAAGGAACACTGTTCCTTCTTAGCTTTGTTTGATTGCTTGCTTGGGTGGTTGTTTGGCTTTTCTTTCTTTATTTCTTGTCTCTTGCTTTTCTTTCCTCTTTTCTCCCCCCTCTTATTTTTTCTTTCTTCCTTTTTTTTTTTTTTTAAATTAGGAGCTGCTAGCTTGTCTCTTCTTGGCTGTGCTTCTACTTCAGTGATTTCCCATTCTCTCTATATATTGATTTTGTATCCCAAGCTATCTCTTTTCCTTCCTTTATCTTTCTGCCTTCTGCTTTCTATTGTGGTTCTTACATACCACCTTATTTCATTAGCCCACAATGTAAGGGTGTCAATTTCTATTCTATCTATTCTGTTTTCTTCCTTTTTTTATTAATATTAACCTTTTCCTTTCAGCCTTTCTTTACTCATTCTCTCCCTCTTCATCATTCTAGCCTTCTAAATCATTATATATATATTCCTCTATTTGGTTTCCCAGTCCATTGTAGGTACTCCACTTTTTTTCCTATTACTCTATACTGCCTACATAAGTTAAATATTCATTTCACTAAGTCTTATACAGCCCCTCTTCTAACTTTTATCAATATTACTATTATCCTCTTCCTTTCTCACATCTTTTGATTCCTCTGGCCCTAATCTTTTGCCTTCAAGGGAACATAGAAAGAAGCAAGGAAATAAAATAGGAAGAAAAAGAGACAAAGAGAAAACAACACACACAAAAAACTACCAGCTAAATAAAACTCTAGAGCAGAGAGAGAAGCTAATAAACTGAATAAACCCAACAAGATAAAATGATGACTAGAGGGCAAAAAAAATTACAAACAAAACTGAGAAACAGGAAGCCATGGACCAGTCCAATGAACAAACTGAAAACCAGGAAGAGATGCAGAACATAGAACAACTAATCAAAGATTTCCAAACAAATGTCATGGATCAACTTAATGAATCGAAGGAAGAGATTAAGGATACTAAGAAGACACTGGGAGAACATACTGAAGAAATTGTAAACATACATAAAAAGATAACAGATATGATGGTGATCAATGGCACAATCCAAGAAATCAAAAAGACGCTGGATTCACGTAACAGCAGAATTGAACAGGCAGAGGTAAGAATTAGTGATGTGGAAGACAATATATCTGAAATCGAACAGATGGTAGAACAGATAGACAAAAAGACAGAAAAAAATCCAGCAGGGACTCAGGGATTTAACCAACAACACAAAACGCACAAACATATGCATTATGGGCATCCCAAAGAAGAAGAGAAGGGAAATGGAACAGAAAGAGTGTTGAAGGAAATAATGGCTGAAAACTTCCCAACTCTACTAGAGAGATGGATGTGCAGATCCAGGAAGCACAGTGCACGCCAAACAATATAAATCAAAACAGGCCAACCCCAAGACATATATTTGTCAAAATGTCCAATGTTCAAGACAACGAGAAAATACTCAAGGCAGCAAGAGAAAAGAGAACCATCACATACAAGGGAAGCACAATAATATTAAGTGCTGATTTCTCATCTGAAACCATGGAGGCAAGGAGACAGTGGTATGACATAGTCAAAATAATGAAAGAAAAAAACTTCCAGCCACGAATTCTCATCCAGCAAAACTGGCATTCAGAAATTATGGAGAGTTCAAAATATTCACAGATAAACAGAAATTAAGAGAGTATGCCAATAAGAAACATGCACTTTAAGAAATACTAAAGGAAGTTCTACAAGTTGAAACAAAAAAACAAGGAAGAGAGAGTTGGAGGAGAGTTTAAAAACAACTAAAAAGACAAAAACAGAAACAAAACAACATATGACATACAATAACCCAAAGAAAATTTGACTGAAGTAAGAAATTCATTGCAAGTAATAAACTGAATGTGAATGGATTAAATGCACCACTCAAGAGACACAGATTGGTAGAATGGATAAGGAAATATGATCCATCTATATGCTGTCTAAGAGAAACCCACTTTTGACCCAAGGATTCAAGTAGGCTGAAAGTGAATGGCTGGAACACAATTGTACAAGCTAACAATAGCCAAAAAAGGGCAGGAGTAGCTATCCTAATAATAGACAAAATAGTCTTTAAATGCAAAACTATTGTAAGACACAAAGACAGACACTATATATTAGTAAAAGGGGTAATGTCTCAAGAAGAGAGAACATTCATAAACATTTATGCAATACCAATCAAAATCCCAACAGCTTACTTCACAGAACTAGAAAAGGCAAAATCCAAATTCATTTGGAAGGGTAAGTGCACCCGAATAGCCAAAAGCATTCTAAAAAAGAAGAGTGACGTGGCAGGTATTTCACTGCCTGACCTTAAAACATATTACAAAGCTACAGTGGTCAAAACAGCATGGTACTGGCATAAAGATAGACACATCCATCAGTGGAATAGAACTGAGAACCCAGAAATAAACCCTCACCTATACAGTCAACTGGTTTTTGACAAAACTACCAAGTTAATGCTAATGGGACAAAACAGTTTCTTTAAAAAATGGTGTTGGGACAACTGGATATCTATAAACAAAAGAATGAAAGAGGACCCCTCTCTCCCTATACAAGAATAAACTCAAAATGGATCAAAGACCTAAATATAAAAGCTAGGACCATAAAACTATTGGAATAAGTTGTAGGGAAACATCTTCACGACCTTGTAGTAGGTGGTGGTTTCTTGGACCTTACACCCAAAACACATGTAACAAAAGAAAAATAGATAAATGAGACCTCCTCAGAATTAAACACTTTTACACCTCCTGGGCTTTGTCAAAAGAGTGAAAATGCAGCCAACTCAATGGGAAAAAATATTTGGAAATCACATATCTGATAAAGGTTTAGTATCCAGGATATATAAAGAGATGTTACAACTCAACAATAAAAAGCCAAATAACCCAATTAAAAAATGAGCAAAAAGACTTGAGTAGACATTTGTCCAAAGAAGAAATACAAATGGCAAGAAAACACATGAAGAAATGCTCAATGTCACTAATGATTAGGGAAATGCAAATCAAAACTACAATGAGATATCATTTCACACCTATAAGAATGGCCACTCTTAAAAAGACAGATAACTACAAGTATTGGAGAGGATGTAGACAGATAGGAACACTTATTCACTGTATGTGGGAATGCAGAATGGTACAGCCACTGTGGAGGACTGTTTGGCAGTTCCTACAGAAGTTGAATATAGACTTGCCACATGATCCTGCAATACCACAACTGGGTATATACCCAGAAGAACTGAGAACAGTGACACGAACAGACACCTGCACACCAATGGCCATAGCAGCATTATTCATGATTGCCAAAGTTAGAAACAACCCAGGTGTCCATCAGCAGATTGAATGGTCTATTCATATGATGGAATATTATGCAGCTGTAAGAAGAAATGAAGTCATAAAGCATATGACAACATGGGTGAACCTGGAGGACATAAAATTGAGTGAAGCAAGTCAGACACAAGACAAATACTGTATGATTGCGTTACTATGAACCAAATATATTGTGTAAGATATTGTATGAATCAAAAAAAATTGGCGGCCAAGATGGCGTTAGTGTAGGAGGGCACACACTGCAAGCTCCCAGAGCAAGGCAGATTGGGGACGGGGTCCTGGCCAGGGGTCTGTGCTGTGCACGCGTGGAGTGAGAGGCATGGGACATCTATACGCGCGGATCAGCGGCGTGGACCGAACGGTGGAGATTCGTGAGTTTTCAGGCTGCCGGTGGAGGTTGGCACAGGCGGCTGAGTCCCGCAGTTAGGGGAAAAAAAATAAAATGGCCATTTGGAGCCACGGGCGGGGCAAAAAAGTTTTATTTTCTGGGGATCTGGCTGCCTGGCGCCCATTGGACCTTGTGTGAACAGAGCAAATGAGCTAATCAGCACCCGGTGAACCGAAGGGGGGATTTTGGTCCGGGAACGGAGCTGATTTCCCTAGTCACCCAGGGATAAGACCCGGGCCGCTGCGGAGCCAGGAGGAAGGGACAATTCCCAAAAAAGGGAGGATTCGGTTGGAAGACAGGGAAGGGTATTTTATATTTTCAGACATTGATCTGGCTGCCTGCACCGCCCCATAGCTTTGGGGAGCAGATAAGCCGACCTGAAGCAGCATCAGGCTGAGAGCAGACGCGAATCTGCACTCAAACTGATTTACTGAGCAGCCCGGTGACGCTGGAGCTCGGCGCCAGAAGGGGCGGAATCCGCCATCTTTAGCACTCCTCACTGACTAACATCAGAGCTTCAGCTAACCTGGGGAGTCCGGAAAGTGGGACGTGCTTGATTAATTTCCACAGGCCCAGCTAGGGTCCCTTCTGTAAGGAGGTTGGTCTAGAGGAGGAATTATTTTGGGTCCTGCATTTGGCTAAAAAAAAAAAAAAAAAAAGTGAGGTCACCTCAACAAATGAAAAATAAATTCTTTTTAATTTAGTTTAATAGCTAAAAGCTGCTTCAGGACCTGCATATAGAACCCTGTGGGGAAATTCATCGATAATCACAAGTAGGCAGGAAGGATTCACGTGGACCCTAGGGGAATCATTGACCCCCCTTAGCTCTGTTTGACTGCTTGCCTGTGTGGATCTTTGGTTTCTCTCTGTTACTTTCTGGTCTATTGCTATTATTCCCGTTTTCCTCCCACCTTCCTTTTTCCTTCTATTTTTTTTTTTTTAAATAGGTGCTGCCAGCTGGTCGCTTCTTTGCTGGGCTTCTTATTCAGTAATTCCCACTCACTGTATATATTGATTCTGTATTACAAACTATCGCTTATCCTTCCTGTATCTTTCTGCCTTCTGTTTTCTGTTGTGGTTCTTAGAGACAACATTTTTTCATAGGCCCACAACTTAAGGGTGTCAATTTCTATCCCAACTATTTTGTTTTCTTCTTCATCTTTTTTCTTTTTTTTTTTTTATTAGTATTAACTTTTTCCTTTCAGACCTTTCTCTACTATTTCTCTCCCTCCTCATAATTCTAGCCTTCTAAATCACTATATATATATATATTCCTCCATTTGTTTTCCCAGTCCATTGTAGGAACTCCATATTTTTTCCTAGTACTCTACACTGCCTACTCAAGTTAAATATTCATCTCATTAAGTCTCATTTTGCCCCTCTTCTAACTTTTATCAATATTTCTATTATCCTTCTGCTTTCCTTACATCTTTTGAT